>CAJUYH010003570.1:0-16293 GCA_910591685.1 Galerucella tenella | reverse complement strand
GGGTATTCCAATTTTGGGTAGAAAACGTATTCTTCTCTTGCTTTTTGTGTTTTTTGAAGGTGGTCAACACCCTTTTAGCAAATCAGCTTTTTAATAGCACAAAATGTAATCAAATGTGCTAATTTGACATTTCAAGAGTAACAATTTAATTCAATTTCTTAACTTTAACGCTTCATGAGTATTTTTGTTAATAGATTCATAAAGAATCTTTTTGTGACATCCTGTAAACTTTGTATAATATTCAAGAAGCTTATATAATTCAAGAAGCTGTGAATTTCAACAATTCCACCAATTTTTGACTCTCTTAAATATATAAAAAAAATTTCTTCTATTAAATATATTCATGAATCTATTGCTTAATATTTTGAAAACGTTTCACGTAAATTGACGTCATTTGCTTTCATCTATCCGTTCTTTAACTACATGAAAGTGTCTTTCTTGTGTATTTCTAACGAAATTAATTTTTTCTGTTATGTCGGCGAAAGATCGATCTTTTTTCAGTTCCATCTCCATTTAAGAACATATTTTTTGAAATCAAAACAAGGTAATTATATTGCAGACATAGGAACAGTCACAAAGAAAACTGTTTTCATTATTTTTGATCCTTTAATGTTTTTTTCTACGACAACCTCGATAAATGTTCATTTTATAACCGTAACTTCAATCATAAACAAGCACATTTTGTACAGAATTTCATTTTTGCATCGGTTGCTAGGCAAGTTGCTAAGCAAAAACTGCGAAATGGAATATTTCGTGTTAGGTCTAGGTTCACTCTAAAATTACGACGACTACGGCTTGTCAAATTATGACGTCCAGCGACAAATTGATGAAATCAGCACAGAATACACATCCCAAGATGAAACGAAGCTTGTGCTATTTTACAATTAATTTTCTGAGTGCGCATGTCTCAGAGTCGCCATTTTAAGCATTGTAAGCTTTTTGATTAATTATATATTATTGTGTGTTTTGAACGATAAAATTTGTTTGTCCACGACCACCTAATAATAAGTCAATATTTTACCTCCTACTAAAGGTATATGGTACCCATATATCTACTGTCGTGAATTATGGTTCATAATACACTGTAGTGTATTATGGTTCATAATTCACGACTAGAGATGGGGGTACAATATGAAATAAACTATTAAATATGTGTAATTTGTTCAGGAAATTTGTTTCTGACATATATCGTATTTATAAAATATTGTAATTTTTAGTATTGATACTTTTCATAACGATATTTTCTAATATTAAGTATTTTAAAACAATATGTTTATAACGGTACGTTGTATTGATACTTTCTACAGTATCGCCCATCTCTATATATGTCAAATTATTTGGAGTAGATGCCATAACATTTTGAGGTTAGTAATATGCCAAATCGCTACTGACTTTTATTTATTAATAAATAAATTAAGTGTCGTGGACAAAGTATAGTATTCTACTCGCAATTTATGGCCATAATTCACTTGGGTGACTTGCGCCCCTCGCCTGCGGCTCGTGACGCAAACGTCACCCATCGTGAATTATGGCTGTCATAAATTGCTCGTTTAATAATATACTATTACCTATTACCTATTACTTATTACCTATTACCCCCCTGTAATCAATCAATAACACACAGTCGGTATCAATGTAATGACGTCTATTACGCACTGTAAAAAAAACGCACAGCTGTAAAGTAAATCGCACGGCTTCCCTAGCAGCATCTTAGCAACTGTCAATAGACGTCACCATTTTATTCAAAATTTACTATTTGAAAACATTCAATACGGCCATGTTTAACTATGAAAGGCCCAAAGGGCTAAGTATATGTATTGATTATAATTGAAAAATGGACTTTCGATTATCAACAATATATTAATAATGATTAAACGTTAGTTCTTTAATGTGCTTCTTTCATTGGAAATAGAGTAATAGAGATGGAGTTTACCAAGCACCTCTAATTATGTAACTGTTATTTCTTATGCTTCTTATATAAAAAAAACAAGTACAAGTAGGTCGTAGGTAAAGTATAGTACGTAACTCGTGTTGTAAAGCATTTTACGCACTTCCATTCGTGCGTAGCAAGCAAGCTGTTAAATTAACTTCAGCAATTCATAAATTGATCTTAATAATTAAAACTTTGTCGGAACAAGTCATAAAAATAAACAATTATTATTTGAGATTCTTTGGTTTCACTTTTTTGCGTGTAGTTAACATTCAATTCACATTTTTTGAACAATTTTCTCAGTGTAACTTGATCCGTTATTTGTCAACGTCAGTTTGAAGGTCACGGAATTTTGCCCCCAAAACATCAAAGGATTTACGCCGGCTTTCGTTTCTTGTTTCGCTGGTGTATTCTGTGATATCAGCAGATCGTTTTTGTCAAAGCTTTAGTAGGTAACGAGTAATTTCATAGCTGTTTTCCATAAATACATTTTTATAGGCTTCCTATTGGAAATAGCAATAATGAAAATATTCACATATTTCTCCAATTTATATTTTAATTCTGATAGGTATTATCAGTTTATTTCTTTCAAAAGTTTTCGCAATGTAAGCATGTATTAAACGTGAACTGTATGTTGTAATTGAAAAAGTATGCAATTCGCAACAAAATGGCCATTTTGTGCTCATTGCATAATATACTAATGTATTTTTCTGACTTATTCAGTACTCGTCGAATCTGAGTTTTCAATGAAAAAAAATTACTTGGAATAAATGTAAAATGGATAATTCTCATAAAAACCCTAGTCCCCATAGACATGAACCTTATAGACTTCAAAGTAACAAAAAAATAATTTAATATATTATGTTCATAAAACATATAATCAGAAAATTCATCTTCAGGTTTGTGACGTATCTGTAGTGAAACTTGCATTTAGGAATTAAAAAAACATTTAAATGGAGCAGATAAAACAGACGTTTTTAACAAGAAAGAATAAATTTAGGAATGAGATTTAAAATCGGTTGGTTGGTCAGGAGAATGCTTTCAAAATGCCAGGAACAGCTTATTCTCACAAAGGAAATAATGAAGGTTTGCAGACCAGCTTATCAAAAAAAAACAATGACTAGTAATAATACCTAATCAATGATACGATTTCAGATAAAATATTTATTGAATAGATGAGGTTTTTACTTGATGTAGATCCATACTAAATGATTTTTTTTTTCATTCAGTTAGATGGCTTTGGCAAAAACCAATTAGCCAGTACTAAATGATGAAATAGAACAATTTTTCCACTACTATCTGTGAAGTTGACAATTATTGCTTCTTCTAGACAACTATGGAGGGTAGAGGTAAGGAGAACCGTCTTGTATGGGGGGAGAGTTGAAAAAGTGTCCAGCTGTATACTGACAATAAAGCTTCAAGTATCTGCCAGAGTAGCGCTGGCGTACAAAAAAATCTAGTATGAACATAGCTATTTTAGACGGAGTGAAGTGTGCTGAGTTTAAATATTTAAAAATTTTCATGACTAGAGTAGTTAGTAAAATACCCGTATACAAAACTTCAACTATTTACCTTGTTTATTCCTCTATCTTCTTCTAATCACTTTTGGCGCTTTCTTTAAAAAGTATCCTAAGGTGCCGCAGCGCCACCCTTATTGGACGCGCTGTTACGGACACTTTTTCAAACACAGAGACGGTTCTCCTTACCTCTACCCTCCATATAGACAACTGAGAGGTTGAATTTCTCTATTAGTGGTTGATAATTTATTCTATTATTAACCTAGGACAATAATGGACAAATTCAAATATTCTGAGAATCCAGGTATAGTAGTTCAACAAAAACTTGTGCAACATAATTTTGAATACCCAGGAGATTGTCTTTAAGATATTTGCTGCTTGAAATTACCTATCAAGATGAAATTATTTGAATAAAGATTCCATTAGTTTAAAATTCGCGCTCAACCAAAAATGACTGATGACATAACAAGTACGTTCATAATATATCGAAAACTGACAGTGTACTTCTCAGTCATACGACGGAGTAAACGCGTTTGAGAATTATTTTCAATTTTTGTCTTAAATTTGGCTGATGGTGAAAAAAATTGTATACAGGGTGATTCATAAGTAATGGGCCAAATTGTAAATCTACGTTCAGAAGGCCAAAATAATAATATTTTCATCAACAATAATGGGTCTTAGTCTGCTCCTTACTGAGTTACAGGATGTTAAAGCGAAAAAAATAGAATAGATTTTTGTTAATAGATCAGATAGGTTCTTTTCTACATAATGACTTGAAAATTGGGTATGAACTAGTTTTCGTAAGGGTAAACAAGAATGTCTGAGATGATTTGAGTTGACTCGTAGATGTCGCCACATGCGCCATATGAATTAGATGAAATCAGCTACCAATTTTTTATCGCTCATTATTTGACAACTTACTTATTTAATTTGGATAGTCCCATCACTTTTTCTGTAGAAAAAAGCTAAACTTCTTTGATCTTCAAAACATTAACGATTTTCGAGATATTTGAATTTTACTAATTCACTACACTACATTTCACGGTGGTCGACGTAGCATTTATCTGTTAAGACACAAGCATGCCATGAAATGTTGACATTTACGTAACCGTAATTGATAGTTGGTAATAATATTAAAATGAAACCATACAAAAATTACGTAATAAAACGAAGACAGCATTAGAACAGACTTGAACTAGGACCACTTACAACTCTTATCAAAACCTACTTGTTAAAGTTGTGCGAAGTTAAATTAAATTTAAGCTTAATCATGACCTACTGCAAAAGGTTTTCAACATGGCCACCACCAGCATTTATACACGCATTCGACCGTTTTGTTGAGGATTGTCTGACTTTAAAAAATGTAGCAGGATTATATCGTATTGAATTGGCTGCATCTTGAATTCTATTACATAACTCGTCTCGTGTATTTATAGGTTCAATATAGACCATTGATTTTATGTAACCCCACACATGAAAATCAAGTGGATTAAACTCGGGACTGCGAGGTGGCCACTAAAATTCACTACCACGTCCAATTCAACGGTGAGGGAATGTTTCATTCAGATGTTCGCGCACAGCAAGTGAAAAATGTGGAGGAGCACCGTCTTGCATGAACCACATATTTCTTCTTAGTTGTAATGGAAGATCTCCCAAGAGGTCGACTAAGTTATTTTTTAAAAAATTCAAATATGACTCCCCATTTAAATTAGGAGGTTATTCAACTGGGCCCAGTAATGTATTGCCTATTACACCGCACCACACATTTATTTTAAACTCGTGCTGGAAATGTCTATCTTTTTTTAAACGAGGGTTTTCGGTTTTCCAGGCATGACTATTTCGCCAATTAAAAACTCCGCGTCTGGTAGAGGTTGCTTCATCCGTGAAAAGAATGTTATTTAGGAATGTTGGATTATTATTCAATTTTCCTTTTAGCCACTGACAAAATTGAACTCTGACTCGATAATCTCTTGGAAGTAAATTTTGCACAGGTGTAAAATGATAGGGATATAAATTTTCCTTGTGCAAAATTCCAATTACGGACGGTTGGCTTATTTCAATAGCTGTAGACAATCGACGAGTGCTTAATTTAGAATTTTGCGCAATTCTTTCCAAAATTTCATCTTCTTGCTGCGGAGTGATAATTTTAGGACGCCCTGTATGATATTTTGGACGAAATGAACCTGTTTCACCCAATCGATTATAAATATTTTAAAATATCTTCCGGTTTGGCTGCCTTCTGTAAGGGTACATTTCACGATATTTTCTGGATGCTGCTTGCCCAGAAAAACGTCCTTGTGCGTAAACGCATAACATGTCTCTCATTTCTTCGTTTGAAAAGTGATTATGTTTCGGCATTTTTATTTATGTTAGGACAAGAGTGAATCAGTTTACCTAACAATAAAATGTTTTAAGCTCTTCATCAAACGTCAAAGCTTTACTACACACGTTGTTACTGTAACTGTCAACATTCCATGGCATGCTTGTGTCTCAACAGATTAATGCTACGTCGACCACCGTGAAATGTAGTGTAGTGAATAAGTAAAATTCAAATATCTCGAAAATCGTTAATATTTTGAAGATCAAAGAAGTAGAGCTTTTTTCTACAGAAAAGATGGGGCTATCCAAATTAAATAAGTAAGTTGTAAAATAATTTGCGATAAAAAATTTGTAGCTGATTTCATCTAATTCATATGACGCATGTGGCGACATCTACGAGTTAACTCAAATCCTTTCACACATTCTTGTTTACCCTTACAAAAACTAGTTCATACCCAATTTTGAAGTCATTATGTAGAAAAGTAGCTGATCTATTAACGAAAATCTATTTTATTTTTTTCGCTTTAACATCCTGTACCTCAGTAAGGAGCAGACTAAGACCCATTATTGTTAATGAAAATATTATTATTTTGGCCTTCCGAACGTAGATTTACAATTTGGCCCATTACTTATGAATCACCCTGTATACACCATGGTGTTGAATACATTCATAAACCTCGCACCTTATTTCGCTCGGTCAATAATAATAGTCGTCACCACCATTATACCTCCACTCGTTTGAGAAAGCGACTGTGTTAGGGAAACGCGTCACAACAAGTTCAATATAGGTAATGCAGATTTCAACAAATCAAATTGTTTCATTTCATAAATTGAATTATTCATTCTAGATTTCTTCGATTAGAGTTGAGAATAAGCCTAAACAATCGATTTTGAAAAGAAAAAACATCTCACTCAGGTGAAACTTCTTACATTTCAAGTCAAACAAGCTTCAAATAACAATTGAATGATATATGAAACTTTTTTATGCGTTCTAATGAAGTGGAGCTTTTTTAATGAACCTTTTTTCATCAAACTTCATGAATAAATGTATTTCCTAATTATCATGTACTAATTGTTTATTTATAATACAGCAGATTCATACCGACAAAATATTCGGTGAAAATTCGAGTTTTTGGAATAAGTTTGGTTGAATCAGAGGAATCGAGAACTGCTGGTGTGTAAAGTAGGGTGCTGTGGAATTGTTCAAAGAAATAATTTCTGAAAGATATGACGTATACACCACTTTCTCATTCATACAAAAGGAAAATGGAAATAATATTAAACTGTTTAATATGAGTTTTGGATTTTACGGAAATTCATAGCTCCAAATTCACCCAGTAGAAAAAACGGTCCCAATGAGATTTAGAGGGTTGCTCGAAAAAAATCCATACATTTTTTAAAAATTTGGCGAACTCACAATTTTCGCATCCACCAGATTTTAAAAAAATTGTTGGGATTGGACAAAGATTACAGAATAAAAATATAAGATGTTTCACTCCAGGGTGGTTTGATTCAAGTTGCTGTCCCAAACGGACGCCGCTCTCATAAATTATGTTTACGACTCGCTTTTGTTGTCAATAACGAGACCGGTAGATACCAGAGAAGTTCGAGAAGCTTATTTTATTTTAAGCTATACAGGGGTAATTAGAGATATATATTTAAATTAATAGGATTCTTTATCACTAAGGTTTATTTTTAAATGTTAATTATTTCGAAAAATGTTCGGGATATGAATTTGAAAGGGTAAGTATAAAATAAACTTGAATTTTTAAAATGAATCAATTCACAGTTTTTATCCAGCATCTTAGTAATTTTGTGATACTTATTGATAATCTAGCAGATATTTATCACAAATTCAATTAAATATATTCATTAGCCACCAGAATAATAGGGCCACTAAATCTTAAATTTATATCTATAAATAACGCGTATTTTTTGGATTGACAAGGTTAAAACAGTAAAAAGAGAAGCAGCTGCAGGATACCTTTATTAAAAAAATTTATAAATGTTGTAAAATACCAAGTTTGGAGTTTGGTTTATGTGTTAAATTTAATCTATTGTCTTTCAAATCTTTCAATATACATTTGAGAGTAAAATATATACGGACTCTGGTATAGAGACTTGCATAATATTTGAAAGGAAATTGATTACATGGATGAAAAGAAAATTTGGTAAATTCGTTCAAAAGGAACTGACCAATTCCACTTTGGTTAGCTATAGAATTGAATTTCTTTGTTTTCTTGCTTAATGTACTTGTTTATATAATATCCTTATTATAAAAATGAATCTGTAATTTTGTATTAGCAAATATTACAAAATATTTAGTGTTTAAGCTTTGCAATTAAAGAGAAAAATATTAATATGACTTTCTGCTAATTTCAACAATTAATTAATAAATTTAAAAAATCGATACAACATCAATATAAAACACGAACAACCAATAAACACCGTTCTAAAATAACAGCGCTCGACGGGCGACGTCCCGTATAATATGCCAAATTAAATGCATGTAAGGACGTAGCGACGTACTGTACCATCCAAGTCACCAGACAGTCACCAGCGGTATCGGTGCTTCACGCGATAAATTCTAACGAGTGAAACATCTTATATTTTTATTCTGTAATCTTTGGTTTGGATCTCGCGCATTCGCCAAATTTTTATATTTCAGTAAATCCATGTTACGTCGGATCTTTTTATATTCGAAGGACAATTCCTTATTACAGGAAAATCTTGTTGATTGATGAATTTGGATATATGAGCATGAACCTTGGAAGAAGTTAATTACAAAGATATAGGGTATTGAAATTCTGTGGGAATATGTATTTATACATGACAGGATTGAAATATTATTTTTTTTCTCTTATTTTTTTTTGGGAATCAAACCACAATAATGTTTTTTATTTCTTATTTCGACGTTTCGGTAGCGTTCCAGCTACCGTTGTCAAAATTAACTAGTAATGAGATAATTTTTGGTCCCTTTCTGACACAACGAAAAAAATTTGACAACTAGGCAATCAATAATATTTTGAAGTTTAAGACTACAAAACTTTGTTGTCAAATTTTATTAAGGTCCATTCATAGGAACAAAAAATTATTTCATTACTAGTTAATCTTGACAACGGTAGCTGGAACACTACCGAAACGTCGAAATAAAAAATATTATTGTTGTTTGATTCCCAAAAAAATAAGAGAATAAAGAATAAGTAATGCTACAAGGAAATTACAGAAGATAAAATACTATTATGGTCACTACGATGAGAATGAAATATTTCGTTTTTTCCTCGCTTTCTCATTGGCTGTAACAAAATCATATTTATATCTCGCCTATCAATTCCCCCAAAAATAATGTTCAAAGTACAGATTTATCAGTGAAAACTTACATTTAAAAAACACCCATATCAAACAAGCTTCTCGACACAATTTTTTTTCCTCAAATTCAAAACTTTAAAAAGTCCACTCAACACACTTCATCATCAACAAACCCGAACTGGAAAAGTTCCATTATGAAGATGGGAGCGGAAAAATACAGCTTTTCACTTATCACATCTTAATCTTAATTTAATAGCAACTAATAACGGCGGCGATTAATTCCAACGAGCGCTTTTCGAGATTGGCGGGAGTTTTCCGGAACGGATTTTCCAGTTTTCCAGTGAAGAAGGTCGGAATCGACTGCAAGTCGGAGTTATAGTTAGCCGCCAAAAGTTTGTGGAGGCGGCCCAACGCTTGCGTCGATAGACGTAATAAGCTTTTGTTTGATTTTTTTAAGATTTAATTTGGAAAATATGGTACCCTTCAAGTATTATTAACATTTAAAGTTGGATATATTCTTTAATGTTTTGGAAAACTAACAGCTTTGTGCAAGGAATGTGCTCCAAAAGGTCTTAAATATTGACTGTAGAGTTTGGTGTGTCTTCTAGCAGTAAAAATGTTTTCCCACTACTAGATGGGAAGTTTACAATTATTGCTTCTTCTAGCCAACTGACAAGATGAATTTCTCTATAAGTCCAAACCAATGGTTCAATAAAACTCAAAGTCCAAACCACAGAAAATTTAATTAAAGTCAATCAAAGGACACTTATGATGCTACCAGTTTCGGTACAATATTACCATCATCAGGCTACAATATAAAGAAATGGTACACTTAATACATGAAGATCTTATAAAATTTTGTTAAAATTACTTAGCAAGAGTAATAGATATGAAATTAATGTGAAAGATGATATTATAATTAATAATACAAAATGAGAATATTACACTTGTTAACATTACAATTAAAAAACTGTTGAAATACAAATTAAAAAATTAAAAAGGAAATGGAAATATTTCAAATTACAAGTTTGATAATACAAATTATATTAGTAGGTAGTCAATAATGAAATAAAATATTTAGTTACCCGTATGAAACATATAATCCAAAGAACAATAGGTTGTTGTCAAAAACGTTAAAAAAAATTTTCAGTCAGTTAAAACATACTTATACAGGGTGGGGCAAACTTCTGACATCGGAGGATTACATCGTTGTGGTGATAGATAGAACTTTATAGTTTTGTGTGAGCTAATACAGTTACTGAGGGCACATTTTGAAAATACTTTCGATTCTACAGGGTGTTCCAAAACCACGTAGCAGCACAAACTTACATTTTTTTTAATGGAACGTACTATATTTTGTTCAAGAATCGAAAAGATCTCACCGAGAGCGTTACAAAAATATAGCACTCTAATATATTATTAGGGTGTTTTACAAAGATATGGCCAATTATTAACAAAAAAGACATCCTCTTTAACACTCTGCAGAACAGTAAATTAAAATAAATCAACAGGTCTTTGTGTTCAAATGTCATATACACATCATTGGCTGTGCTCAGTATTAATTACTTTTTTCATCTATGGCTTCTTTAATACAGGGTGAAACAAAACGCAAATCAAGCAATATCTCAAAATTTTTAAATGAATCACCCTATAAGTCTTTTTACAATTTGTTAGTACAATTAATAAACTTTCAAACGATGTAGTAAACTTAGGGCATTAGTTAATGGAAAATCGTAGATATTTTATGATAATGGTCAAAAACAAGTATTTTACATACACAAATTAAATGGTATTAAATTTTTACATGCAACATCTTGTGAATTTTAACATTTCTAAGGCATAAATTCTAATCGTAATTTTGGATGCATCTAAAATATCTTTGACTTCTACTCTTACCATTAGAGGAAGGAAAGAAGGAATTATGTTGGAAGAAATATTTTTGTTTACTGTAAGTGGGCTAATGTCATTAGTACCTACTAATAAATATAAAAGCAGTTTGTAGTATTTACGAAATAATTACCCAAGTCACCACAAACAGTATATCTTAGTTATGTAAAATGCAAGCTTGTAATTCAGTTTCCAACTTTTTCTATTTTTGAAAAACTAACAATTATGAAAACCAACATTATAAGAACACTCACATTTACATAAATGAACATTGACATTCTATAAAAAGTATAGTAGTTTATGCTAAGTGTTCAAAATGGCGATCATTTACTTCCATACAATTCTTTTCAAAAACGAGGATCTTACTCTTTCCAACATAGTTGGAGTTATTGTGGAAAATGCGTTACGTTTGATACACAAGTTGCTTGATGTATCCCCATAAAAAGAAATCCATCGGTGTGAGATCTGGAGATCGAGGAGGCTACGAAATTGGTCCACCACGTCCTATCCACCTGTCGGTAAAATTTCTGATATACAGATGCTCCATCTTGTTGGAACCACAAGTTAACTATTGTGTTTGAATCAACTTCCCAAACGCAAACGAAGAATACAGCAATATTTCTTTGACATTTATTAGTAGATACTATTTTGATAGTAGCCCACTTGATATAATCAAAAATATGGCTTGATTATGTTTCGCCCATTCTCAAACAAGCCTATAATAACAATTCTTGAAAGTGAAACATGAATAAATATGAAATTTTTGGTAATTCCAGGTACCTACGGTATTAGCAAAAATTACGATTAAAATATATGCTTTAGAAATGTTAAAATTTACAAGAGGTTGCATGTAAAAATTTAATACCATTTTATTTGTGTACGTAAAATACTTGTTTTTGACCATTATCATAAAATATCTACGATTTTCCATCAACTAATGCCCTAAGTGTACTACATCGTTTGAAAGTTTATCAATTGTACTAACAAATTGTAAAAAGACTTATAGGGTGATTCATTTGCAAATTTTAAGATATTGCTTGATTTGCGTTTTGTTTCACCCTGTATTAAAGAAGACACCGATGAAAAAAGTAATTAATACTGAGCACAGCCAATGATGTGTGTATGACATTTGAACACAAAGACCTGTTGATTTATTTTAATTTACTGTTCTGCAGAGTGTTAAAGAGGAGGTCTTTTTTGCTAATAATTGGCCATATCTTTGTAAAACACCCTTATAATATATTAGAGTGCTATATTTTTGTAACGCTCTCGGTGAGATCTTTTCGATTCTTAAACAAAATATAATACGTTCCATTTGAAAAAATGTAAGTTTGTGCTGCTACGTGGTATTGGAACACCCTGTAGAATCGAAAGTATTTTCAAAATGTGCCCTCAGTAACTGTATTAGCTCACACAAAACTATAAAGTTCTATCTATCACCACAACGATGTAATCCTCCGATGTCAGAAGTTTGCCCCACCCTGTTATATCAAATAATTTCAAATTTTACTTAAATGGTAAGGAAGGAAAAGAAAAGAAAAGGGAAGAACATTGGAATTTTTAGAAACTAAGTTAATAGATAGGCCTGTTTAACGACATTAATGTTAAGGTCCGACATTGTCGAAATCGACTTTTACTATCAAATTTCCAATACCAAGCCCTATTGAAAGGTCCATTTGGACAGCTTAAATGTAAATTTAAAATTAACTTTTACTAAACCCTCCTTCTGGCATAGGCCAGTAGGCCAGCAGTTTTAATTTCCTTCATTAATTTAGTTTCTGAAAAGTCCAATGTTCTTCCCTTTTCTCTTCTTTTCTTTCCTTACCACTTAAGTAAAATTTGAAATTATTTAATATAAGTATGTTTTAACATACTAAAAAAATTTTTTTAACGTTTTTGGCAACAACCTATTGTTCTTTGGATTATATTCTGTTTCATACAGGTAACTAAAATTTGATTTTATTTCATTTTTGACTACCTACTGTAACCAATATAATTTGTATTATCAAACTTGTAATTTGAAATACTTTCATTTCTTTTTAATTTTTTAATTTGTATTTCAACAGTTTTTTAATTGTAATGTTAACAAGTGTAATATTCTCATTTTGTATTATTAATTATAATATCATCTTTCACATTAATTTCATATCTATTACTCTTGTTCAAGTAATTTCAACAAAATTTTATAAGATCTCCATGTATTAAGTGTACCATTTCTTTATATTGTAGCCTGATGATATATTGGAGCCTTTGAGGGACTTTAATTAAATTTTCTGTGGTTCGGACTTTGAGTTTTATTGAACCATTGGTTTGGATTTCATACAACCACATTTGAGATATGGATGAGCTCTTGGAGTTCTCTATAAGTGGTTAATAATTTTCTATTATTAACCCAGGTCACTGATGGACAAATTCAAATATTTTGAGAATTCAGGGATAGTAGTTCAACAAAAGCTTGTGCAACATAATTTTGTATACCCAGGAGATTGTCTCCAACATATTTGCTGCTTGAAATTACCTATCAAGATGAAATTATTTGAATAAAATTTCTATTAGTGTAAAATTCGCGCTCAACCAAAAATGACTGATCACATAACGAGTAGGTACGTTCATAATATATCGAAAACTGACAGTCAGTCAGACGACGGGGTAAACGCTCCTCGTGGTGCGTTTGTGAATTATTTTTTCAATTTTTGTCTTAAATTTTGCTAGTATACCTCATTTAAAAACCAGGAGGAGTGATTTGAATTTAAGCTGGCAATTCTGTAGACCTCTGATTGTTCCGTCCAGTTTCATACAACACTTTTTAATATTGACATCAGCTGATAGTTTTCATTTTTGATAGTTCTGACAGATAGATATACCTACTTAATTTTTCATCGCATCCGCTCTTATATTATTATTTTCACTTAGTTTCGTTGAAACTGTCCCTTTAAAAACTTCAGTAAGCATTTGTATCAAATATCTGCAATTATGGATCCTTCTACTTAGAGTACCAGCTCCTCGCTTAGTCCGGTAAAACAATATAAATGGTGAACTTATAGGTCATTTAGGACCGTCAAAAATCAAAATTTCTCAAGCAATTGGTGAGATTATTACTTTTATATTAACATGGTATTGAATGCTCATCATTTTCCTTATAGGAGTATTAGAGTCAACGGTTCATTAACTATTAAAGGAATACCGAGGTAGAGGAACAAAATACAGTGCAGCAAATATTAGTGAAATACCAAGACTTGAAAAAGTGTGATAAGTGTATTAAAAATGCTGTTCGAAGAACAAAATTAAGTTATCTATATTGGATGAAATTTTGCAAGCTTTGAAACAAATTAAACACATGCATTGTATTTTTACATATTGGGAAAGATATCGTGAAAAGTCTATGGAGGTTATAAGCTATCGAAGGTTTAAAATGTATATAGAGTAATGGGTTTTGTGAAAGTATAGTGAAAATTATAAAATAAACTAAAAAACTAACTTATTGACTTCCTTTTTATTGCATTCAGTTATTTGATAATTAAAAACAGCTATATTAGAGTGATGTGTATGTTTTAATCCATACGAAGCAGGACAAAGTTTTACATGTGACAGAATACTCATCTGTTTAACATCTAAATAATCTACTAGACAGACGAGAAATCGACTTATGACTATGCGCGGCTGATTTCTTTATCAATCAAGGCATATTTAATACATTTGGAACACGACTGTTGACTACTTTTCCGGAACACACCCCTTAGTAACTAATCTGGTAACTTTTAGTGGTGTGAGTAAGGCTTTTCAAATTACTCCTCCTGGTTATTAAATGGACTGGATAAAATTGTATATACACCAATAATCTTGGTGCTCGGTCTATAATTCACCACCTTGGTGTATAATATACTATTTATAAGTCGACAAATTTATGACATTCAAATCAGATGAGCAAACGTTTGTGTGGTGACAGTAGGGAAATAATCTCTAGCTGCTACTTTTGGACGATTTTGTTATAAAAATTTATTTCCTCAAGCTGTAACGGTGGATATCTTCTAAGATAAGTACCCTCGAAATATCTATCAACGAATATTATCTACAGATTTTAATGTACAAGCTGTAATGCTTCTTATACCAGACACTTTTCTACAATCCGCAATTTTTAACCCTCGTGAATCACCCATGGAGGTAAAAGAGAGAGGAGAGAACATAACAGTATAAAGAATCTACCAAAGTGGCTTCTCAATATGGCCGACTTCCGTTGAAACGAAAACAAACCAGAGGCGTACATTAAATTATTCAATTATACAGTTAACTCAATGGTATAATATTGTTACGAACTCACTAATTCCGAAGCCGGTCCTGTCGCAAACGATGAATGCGACCCTTCTAGAAAGTTTCTCGAAGCGTACCAAGCAAGGCCAATGGTTTAACTCGAATGTTCCCGAATTATGAAGTATATGCAAAGGTGGTATATTCAAGAATTTTCTGGAGATTCGAAAAGGAGTATATATACGCGGGTTTTCGAGTGAATGAGGAGTTGTTCAGTATACAGTGAATCGGTAAACAGTTTCAGTATACAGTGAGTGAACAGAAAGTGAATATAAATAGTGTTGAAGATAAATTAGGACAATTATTATACCAAGTGTAAATAAATTAGTAGACATTAAGTAGTGTGTATATAAATTAAGTTTATCATAGTGTGTAAGTGTTTCTTTAATAAATCAATAGTAATTAGCCATAGTGAGTGTATAATTTTATCCCACGGTAAAAACAGTTTAAATAAATAAGAAAAAAACATTACAATATATTGGATAAAAGCAGTCTCTATTGTACAACTCAATATCAACTTAAATTCATACTTATACTCATAAATAACCTTTCTAATACTGAAAATCACTATTTTTTCAACGTGGCTTTTCAATTTGACACATTTCAGTATATCAAAGTTATCTATATGTTGACACAAGAATTGATGACTTATGTCACTAATGTGACGACTTCCGTCGAAAGTTGGTTAAATCACTACCACCCTTACCTTCCCTCCTCTCTCTTTTACCTCCATGGAATCACCCTTCAATTCCAATAACTTTAATCCCGCATTTTTCCATCACATATCCACAAATACTCAATAGACTATTTTAAATTATTTATCATCTATCCGCCTCTGAAAGGAATTCTACAGATTCATTCACGTCTTTATAAAATTCAATTATTCTCGGTATTTACTGCGTAGAATACATAATCATCGATAACAATGTAAACATGGCTTAACTATGGGTCTATTTCGTTAACTCTCGGATTCCTTCTCTCAGCGTATCCTCCTGATTGCTAATTTTTAGAATCAATTCCTCGATT
>CAJUYH010003569.1:12592-31605 GCA_910591685.1 Galerucella tenella | reverse complement strand
AAAAAAAAAACCTAAAAATGAGATATTGTGTCTGGTATAATAAAAAGTTAGAACGTGTCACGGGACACACGGTAGGAACTTTAGTCCCTTTTAAGCAAAAAGTATGTAATACATTTGACGTTATAGATAAACAATTTGCAAAGCCTCGGTGGCCGAGTAGTAAGCAAACCAGACTCTCACGCGGTAGACCCGGGTTCGACTCCCCGTGAAGATGTTTTTGGAACTTTAGTTCTTTATGCCAGGTTATGTTTGAGCGACCAGGGGTCGCGACGCAAAAGATCTGACCGTTACGCGTTACGTTACGAAACGTTATGTTACATTTCTTCGTTATGTGCCTTGCTTTTGCGTGCTTGTGCCTCCTTAGTCTCTCTCTCTCGTTTACGAAGCAGCGATTCATAATAATAAATATGCTCCTACCCGGATTTGAACCCGGGCCGCCCGCGTACAATGCAAGCATTCTAACCACTGAACCACCGATGCTATATTGAAATTCTATGCAAAGCTGGTATTCGCAGTGCTAGTGATCTACTTGAATTTGTTCGGATAAATTTTTACTATTATTTCCATAATTTGTTTTGCGCGATTAAGGGGTCTAGCACATTTACTTTTCGAAATACAGGGTGTTGAAATTTTGAAAGCTTGAATGCTTTAATTCGATAACTTTAAAATGGATGGATAAATTGATTTGTCATTTGGCAGGTTGTTTTTAAATGTAAAAGGGCATATTTTGAAAGAAGTAGATGTTGTCAGTCGGACTCCCTCATGGAGGGTACCGTACCATTATCTATAATAATGAATATTCTGCTAAATATTTCAAACGTCTACCTGTTGTCGTTATTAATATCAAGCAGAATGATTATTTAAAAATAAAATTAACAATAAAAAAAATTCCTCGCGGGGAATCGAACCCGGATCCGCGTGAGAGTCTGGTGTGCTTACTACTCAACCACCAAAGAATATGTAAATTGTTTATCTATAACGTCAGATGTATTACATAACTTTTGCTTATAAGGAACTAAAGTTCCTACCGTGTGTCCCGCGACACGTTCTACCTTTTTTTTTATTGTTAATTTTATTTTTAAATAATTATTCTGCTTGATATTAATAACGACAACAGGTAGACTTTGAAATATTTAGTAGAATATTCATTATTATAGATAATGGTACGGTACCCTTCATGAGGGAGTCCGACTAGCAACATCCACTTATAACATCATCGTATATTTAAAAAAGGAAACCGTAGCATTATACAAATTGGACATTCAAGAACTGTACGTTTACCACAAAATTAGTGGAAACATAAAATTGAATTGTAAAATTTTTAATTTGAAGTTATATTAGTTTATAGAAATTTTTATTTTCTAGATTTTTTCTTAAGTGAGTCGTAGAAAAAATATGCTGCTCGACTCGTGTGGATTGTCCATATCGCACTTGAACGATTGAGCACTCCGCCTACGGCGTCGTTCTCAAACTTCGTCCTCGTGCGATATGGCCATCATATCAACACTAGTTGCACAAACTACTATTTCTTTCAAAATATGCCCTTTTACATTTAAAAACAACTTGCCAAATGTCAAATCAATTTATCCATCCATTTTAAAGTTATCGAATTAAAACATTCAAGTTTTCAAAATTTCAACACCCTGTATTTCGAAAAGTGAATGTGCTAGACCCCTTAATCGCGCAAAAAAAATTATGGAAATAATAGTAAAAATTTATCCAAACAAATTCAAGTAGATCACCAGCACTGCGAATACCAGCTTTGCATAGAATTTTAATATAGCATCGGTGGTTCAGTGGTAGAGTGCTCGCATTCCACGCGGGCGGCCCGGGTTCGAATCCCGGCCGGAGCATATGAATCGCTGCTTCGTAAACGAGAGAGAGACTAAGGAGAGAGCACAAGCACGAAAGTAAGGCACATAACGAAGCAACGTAACATAACGTAGCGTAACGTAACGCGCAACGGTCAGATCTTTTGCGTCGCGACCCCTGATCGCACAAACATAACCTGACGTAAAGAACTAAAGTTCCAAAAATATTAAAAACTTGGATCTTTTCTATGCTATAACCTCGTATTTTGCTCAAAAACGCTAAAAGACGATCCTTTTTTCACCCGTATTTGCAAAAAATACCTTAAATGCCAAGAAAAGTTTGTTTTACTATAGGATAAACACGTACTTGCAATCAAATACGTAGATTTTCTTTAGTAAAATTCAAATACGGGTAGGTATTACGCTTAGCGTCTACAATATTTCGGGCGTGTTCATATTGTGTTTCTTTCTAATTGTCTTAGTATGTTGATAATATCTAGTCGGAAAGAAGGGTCAATGTTGAAAAAATGGAACTTGAAGATTGCCAACTGTGGAAAAATTTGCCTTCTGTAGCTAAAGTTAAAAGAGAAATTCCAAAACTGTACATTTCTTAGCCTCGCCCTTGCCTGTTTAGTTTTAGCTACCACTGCGTTTATGTGTTCGTTGAATGTCAATCCCTTGTCGAGTATCACTCCTAGATACTTGGCCTTGTCCGTCCAAGGGACTTCTTCTCTGTCTATTTCGATGTTTTCTTCAGGACTGTGTCTTCTTTTCTTGAAGAAAACCGCCTGGGTTTTTTTCTCCGTTGATTTGGATTTTCCACGTGGTGCACCATTCCTCTATAGAGTTTGTGGCTGTTTGCAGTCTTCTCGTGATGTTTTTCGGTTTTCTGCATCTTGTCGCTATTGCTGTATCGTCCGCGTACATTGCCATCATGGTGTTTTCTGTCTTCGGTATGTCTGCCGTGTATATAGTATACGGCAGGGGTGATAGTATCGCTCCCTGCGGTACTCCAGCTTCCATTTCTCCGTTTTCTGACTTGGCTTGTCCTACTTTCACGTGGAAATTCCTTTCTTTGAGGTAGCTGTAAAGGAGTCTTAATAGGGGTTTGGTATATCCCTGTTCATTCATTTTATATATCAATCCTTCATGCCAAACTCTATCGAAGGCCTTACTGATATTTAAGAATATTGCTCCTGTGGATTCTTTCTGGTTAAATCCTTGAGTGGTATATTCTAACTGTATAGCTGCTTTACTGTAATTGGACTGCAAAAAATTGGTCGTTTCCTTAGGAATATTCCGGCATTTCTACCTTTTCTTCTAGTACATATCCCAATTAATATAGCTGCAATCACCGTATTATCAAAATACCGGTATTGTCCCAAGTATAAGGCCTCATTTTTCATAACGATATTCACCGTAAAGGGTTTTTATTTTATGAAAGTGATAAAATATGAAGGTTTTCACATAAAAAAATGAATTTACTCGTCCATTTATTCTACTGCAATACAGGTTCTATAATTTGAAGCCATTAGGTGAAGCTATATTATACATTGAAGTTTAATTGTTATTTTACGCCATTTTTATTGTTTTGCAAATAAGGGGGTTTAGCTTTGTACGGCAGCGTGGAAAGTGGTGAACTAATAGTGGCCCGACTATATCTGTTGTTTGCGGTAGACAGGAAAGTTTCTGGACATTCTGTATATAATATAGATAATATAGATATATATAATATAGATATATGAAAAATATTATCGATAAAATACTTTTCAAAGTCTAAAGAAGACTGAGATATGTCGCATTATGATATAATGATATCCTTGATCGAATTCCTCAAAGTAAAAGTAACATACGATCTCAATATTTGTCATTCAAATGGATGTGTTATACAATTTTCATTAAACGTAATGTTATCTCTCATAGATGATGACAAATCTAGAAATGTGTCTGTATTTTTAAAAAATTTCGTTCAAATTTGTCGGCGAATATCAATTTATTCAATTTAGTCGTAGAAAAAATAGTGTACATAACTTTTTCGAAAGTTATTAGGTTATTTCATTTATCGCAATCCTATATTGTAATTATATTATACTGAAGTATAAAAAGGAAAAAAAAACTGTCTAGTCATCAAAAATGTTTCTTTTTAACGCATTCAGTATCTGAATTACTCATTAATGTTACAATATTACTGTGCCCTTACCTTGTGCATCCCTTTTAAGGAATACAAAGGTAAGGTGATCGAAGGCGCCATATCAAGGTTAGTACTGTTCGAAGAGGCCTGACATTTTTTCAGATTCACTATTTATTGGTTTTATATGTTAATATTACTAATAATTACTATAATATTAAGTTTATGATGCATACAATTTTGGAATTTTCGAATTTATAGTGTCGAAATGTCTCTACAAGTAACATAAGACTTTAAAATAAGAAATACTAAAAAAATTGCGGACGTGTGCTAAATTTCAATTAATTATATAAGGAAAAAACATGTAAAAACAGCAAGAAAGGCCAATTTTTACCCTAAATATCTAATTTATTATGTCTAGCGGCCAAATCTTTGAAAAATACATAAAAACGAACCTATCTAAACAATAAAATCTGATGGAGAAGACATTTCCTATTTTCAGAGCTGTTTTTCCTATTTCCAACGACCTAAAAGCCTTTTAAAATTAATAAAGAATATGTCATTGTCCCGAATAATATAATAACATATAATATGTTTAACAACATAAAAATTACAAAGTAAAAAAAATATATACGACTGGATAATCTATCTAGAAATATTTCGACATTTAGCTGCCGGTCATATTATCTAAAATGGTTAAAGAATTTCCATGTTATAACAGACCTGGGAATTTTTTGAAGTCGTTTCATGTTGAATTTTGTAATCGGTGTACGAGGGTGTATCGAAAAATAATTTTATTCAATATAAAAGTGAGTTTGAGTCAAAAAATCATAGCGGTCATAACTATAGAAATATGAAGCTAAAATTTAAAGACACAATTTTAGATAATACACGAATTTCGAAAAAAATCAGCGAAAACGGATCTATGATTTTTAGTATACAGGGAGACATGAAACTGAAGGGATAGAAATTTCGAAAAAAAAATGTTTAATAAAGAAAATTCCTATGGGGATTTACGGAATTCACAGGGTCAATTTAGAGGGTGTCCCAAATAAGAGTGACTGATTTTAAACATAAATGCCCAGCTTATTAATTGCTCCAAAGAGATGAGGTTTTCACTAGTTCCCCTAGTTTATCGAAGAGATTTTTTTAGGCTTGACTGGCATTTCATCCCATCAACACAGGGTGTTTTACAAATGTTGGTCAATTTCAAAGGGGAAAATATGTATTATTTCAAATGGAACACCCTATAATTTTTGATCTCATTCGAAAGAACAATCATTCTCCTTTCCAAAAATGTATAGTTTTTTATCTTTTGTTTCATTAACCACAAAGATATTCGAGGTTTCATGTAGTAGTACATTTTTAATTAGTAATTTCATATGAACGTATTTTGATGCCTTAAATCAACTCATGCTGTGACCGTTTAACGCATAACAACAAAATCAGCAATTTTGACCACCACATTATTCGTTAATAGCACGAGATTCATTAAAACCGTTTTTTAATGATAAGTGGATTGGTCGAGCTGGACCGATTAAATGGGCACCGCGGTCTCCTGAATTAACTGTCCCAGATTTTTTTCTCTGGAGATATGTGAAGGATAGATGCTACAATCATAAGCCTAACAATTTAGCAGAACTAAAAAATAATATCAGGAACATTATTGAAAACATTCCGCAAGAAATGTTAGAAAATTCATTTGAAAATTTAAAATTTCATTTACAGTTATGCATAAACCAAGAGGGTAGGCATAGGCAGCATTTATTGTAACTTTTTTGTTCTTCCTCCTTCATATGTATTGAATAATTATCATGTTTGTCAGATTTGTTGGCAATTATTCACGTAATTAAAAATGTACTACTACATGAAACCTCGAATATCTTTGTTGTTGATGAAAAAAAAGATAGAAAACTATACATTTTTGGAAAGGGGAATGATTGCTCTTTCGAATGAGATCAAAAATTATATATTTGAAATAATAAATATTTTCCCCTTTAAATTTGACCAACATTAGTAAAACACCCTGTGTTGATGGGATGAAATGCCAGTCAAGCCTAAAAAAATCTCTTTGATAAACTAGTGAAACTAGTGAAGACCCCATATCGTTGGAACAATTAATAAGCTGGGCATTTATGTTTAAAATCAGTCACTCTTGTTTGGGACACCCTGTATAAAAATGCCAAACAGACCTGTGTTCAGATTTTGAAAATTTTAAAATTCAAAAAGTGAATTTGCGTATCGGCTGCAAATACACACGCTAAATAAAAAAGGTAGAACGTGTCGCGGGACACACGGTAGGAACTTTAGTTCCTTTTAAGCAAAAGTTATGTAATACATCTGACGTTATAGATAAACAATTTGCATATTCTTTGGTGGATGAGTAGTAAGCACACCAGACTCTCACGCGGTAGACCCGGGTTCGATTCCCCGCGAGGAATTTTTTTTATTGTTAATTTTATTTTTAAATAATCATTCTGCTTGATATTAATAACGACAACAGGTAGACGTTTGAAATATTTAGCAGAATATTCATTATTATAGATAATGGTACGGTACCCTTCATGAGGGAGAGGGAGTCCGACTGGCAACATCTACTTATAACAGCATCGCATATTTAAAAAGGGAAACCGTAGCATTATACAAATTGGACATTCAAGAACTGTACGACTCGTGTGGATTGTCCATATCCACACTAGTTGCACAAACTACTATTTCTATCAAAATATGCCCTTTTACATTTAAAAACAACCTGCCAAATGTCAAATCAATTTATTCATCCATTTTAAAGTTATCGAATTAAAACATTCAAGTTTTCAAAATGTCGACACCCTGTATTTCGAAAAGTAAATGTGCTAGACCCCTTAATCCTCATATCATTTTGTCCAATTTTACGAGAGGAATCTACATGCAAACGTTGTAATTACCCTTAACGTTCGAGATGCTTATACCATTTTTTGCGCGATCGTATTGAAATAAATTCCGAATAAAATAATTTAAATTTCTTCTTTTCGACGTCTGAACGGTAAGTAAATCACTTACCGACGTGTTAAACTTAGAAACCAGTAAACACAACCTACCGTCCTGACAACCGATGCTGTAAATAAACAAAAAAGATCGATCGCGCAAAAAAAATTATGGAAATAATAGTAAAAATTTATCCGAACAAATTCAAGTAGATCACCAGCACTCTGAATACCAGCTTTACATAGAATTTTAATATAGAATCGGTGGTTCAGTGGTAGAATGCTCGCCTTCCACGCGGGCGGCCCGGGTTCGATTCCCGGCCGAAGCAGCATATGAATCGCAGCTTCGTAAAGGAGAGAGAGACTCAGGAGAGAGCACACGCACGCAAGCAAGGCACATAACGAAGCAATGTAACATAACGTAACGTAACGGTCAGATCTTTTGCGTCGCGACCCCCGGTCGCTCAAACATAACCTGACGTAAAGAACTAAAGTTCCAAAAATCGTAGATGCCGTAATAGTGGAAATTTGGAGCTGAAATTTGGAAGAGAATCTGTTAGACAATGGACGAATATAGAAAAAAATTTACAGTAATATATTCATGATATTTTGTATACAGGGATACCCGGAAGTGAGGGGATCAAATTTTGATTCGTGAACTCGAACATAATTCTTTAAACAATTTTGCGTCATTTTTTTTCATATTTATTTTTTTAAAACACCAAGAAAGAAAAACATCTACTACCAGTCCTTTGTACCAACCATAACCCAGCTTGTCTCCAATTATCCTGAATAATTATCTCATATGGTTCGAGCTCCCGTTGATATCTCGTCTACTATATCATAACTTTGACTCCTCTGGTTCTTTCTTTGAAGACCGAGTTATAAATTCACGGTCGATTTATTTAAATAGTTGAGTGCGCAACAGATATATTTATATTTATATGCTTTGCTTTGTTTTAATTGTCAAGTACTGAAATAAATTGTATGATAGCGACCTCTAAAGGTTAACTAACGGTAGGATAAGTAATTAATATAATCTACTAATTGGAAGGATTTTTTTTTGTAAATCATTTGCTTATTTTTATTTTGCAACCATATACAGAGTGTACAGAATCTCTCCTGGCAAACGCAACTAGTTACTATGTAGTTAAAAACCTCAATGTAATATTTGAAGAAATAGGTAAAGCCGAGAAAAAGAAGAAGATCTAGTAGGGCTTATACAATTAAAGAGTCTTCTGGGTCTTTCTACTGTATTTCTAGTTCTTATTAATGACTCATTGTATAGTCTTTCAGCCTTTGTATTTGTTTCCTGCAGAGGAGTCAAGAGATATGGTTGAACACAATATCCAGAGTGTCCAATTAAATGGAACCTCCTAAATTTGCCTCCTTCAAAATTATTTTTCAATCGACTATTATTGAGAATAGTCTGTTTATGAGCACTCCCTAGCCATCTCGCCAATATAGCAGGTTTGCTTAACCTGAATCTTTGGTAAAATTCTTCATCTGACCAATTATCAAAATCTGTTATTCTCTGTCCTATATATTTTTCGTTTCCTAATGATGAATCTTTCCTCATCACTGTCGCTCTCGTTGCTGCTATCCTCAAAAGCTGATGACTCGGTATCTATTTCCATCTCAAGAGAATTTGTCCACAATGCTGACACAACGAACTGAAAACTGTCTTAAATTTTGAGGTTAAAGTCGCCTTAAGTCGCGATTGTGTCCACTTCAACTTAAAGTCGACTTGAAGTTATAAAGACTGTTATGAAATCGATTTTTATTTAAAGTTTGCTTTAAAAGTTAAAGTAGTATTAAAGTTTGTTATTAAAAGGGCTTAAGTTCATTAATTGATCAATTTTATTTAAAGCCAAAATATTTTAGCGAGACTACCACTGCTTTCCGGAAGTGAAAGAATAAATAGTGAATTTCACCCTGTATAACAAAAGAACAAGCTGAAATTCTCATAGAGAATCCGAACAATGGGTAGCCTGGAACTACTTTCAGGTGTTTAAGTGATTTATAAGTTGAGATACAATAATGTAATTACCCACGTATAATAATAAAAAAAATATCTTTTATTGTTTTATTTTCGATCTCATTGATATAAATAATAATTATGATTCTATTATAGGCAGTACCGTTTTCTTTGAAAAAGCTTTCTCGGTTCAATGTCGAACGGCGTAGATATATATATTAGAAAAGGACAATAATGGAATTTTAATTGAATTAAAGGGTGTTGGGAAATTATTTACTGGATTTTTAATGATTATTTTAAATATCTATTTTGTAGTTGTAATGTATTTCGCATACTAGTATATCGTAAAAGTGGCAATGATTAATAACTACCTATATACAAAAGTAATAAAATAAATAAAACTAAACGTGAAAGGTTATTTAAAATTCGTTTTAATAACTCAAGTTATTTATGGTTTTCATTATTTGAAAAATAATACTGCTCCTAAAAATGTGTATGGAAAGCGTTTATAGGCGCATCAAAAAATTCAAAAGTTACAAACAAATAAAGATTTTAAAAAAAGTATTATCGAAAATAATAGCAGATATCTTGTGAATGCGACAAATTTTATTTAGGTGAAACATCTAGACCATTGAAAGTCCGAATAAATGAACATAAAAAGTATATCAAATATAGGAAGTTCTTTAAGTCAGGTATTTGTAAACATGCTTGGGAAGAGGGGCATAAAATTCAATGGGATTCGAAACAAATAATATTAAAAGAGCCCAATAATAAAAGACGAAAAATTAAAGAAAGTGCTTTGATACAACTAAATACAGATAAATGTGTAGCTAGTATTTTAGCCGAATGTAGTCAAATTTGGTTACCAATGTTAGAAAGAGAAATTTCCAATAATCAATTACCTGCGTTATCAGGATAGCATCATAAGTTTTTATCCAGGTTTTCTTATGATTTATCATTGGAATAGTTGTTAATCGATACACACTTCAATACACAAAATCACCAAACTGAGTTATACATATTTTGAAAACAAAAATAATCATACACAAAAAAGTAACAACAAACGCGTTTTATTAACAACATTTTCAAAATAAGCGAAAAAAAGCGCTATCCCAATAAAAACCGTTCCTGGAACGTGCACTTCACTGGATTCATTTTTAGTAGACTATCATATCGTTAGAATGTCACCTTAATAAAATTTGACAACAAAGTTTTGTAGTCTTAAACTTTAAAATATTATTGATTGTCTTGTTGTCAAATTTTTTTCGTTGTGTCAGATAGGGACCAAAAATTATTTCATTACTAGTTAATCTTGACAACGGTAGCTGGAACGCTACCGAAACGTCGAAATAAAAAATAAAAAAACATTTTTGCGGTTTGATTTCCAAAAAAATAAAAGAATAAGTAATGCCACAAGGAACGTAAAGAAGATAATAACATTCAAAAAATAAAAAAAGGATTCTTAACGAAAAGGAAATTTCCAATTGAACCTAGAAAACCAAATTTTGCAATTATGTGTGCGGGGGGAGGTAGAAAAGCTTAAAACAAGCAACATAAAAGTATTGCATAAAAATTTTCGTATCTCACCGGAGAACTGATAATTTGAAGTGTTTCTGACCCCCCAGGTAATATCCAAAATTTGCTTTTCTGGGTTTATTTGCATTTCCAAATGTATATAATGACTGAAATATGAACCAAGAAAAATATTTAAATCTTATTTGCTCCTATACACAAACATTCACAACTTTTGTTATAGTTATTTTTCGGAATTTAAGCCATAAGCTTTTTTAATTTTTTTCGATAATTTAAAAAAAATAATAGTGAGCACCACTTTTTTATATTTTCTCCAATTTTTTCTAAAGGTCAAGGTTGATTTAATAGAGCGGCAGCATTATCATTTGCCTAAAAGTCCTGGGTGTTTCGCAAATAAAAACGCTTATCCTAACCATGTCCAAGTTAGCGAACTCGCAGACAAACCATATATTTATACCGAATAAGATTCGTATCATGTTTGTTTTGACATGTTTTTTTTATGTTGACGATAACATCGGTTAATAATTTCAAAAGACAAAAAGCTCAGAAACGTGATCAGTAAACAAATCGTATTTAAAGGCGTACATATAATTTCCTTGAACGGTTATAAATTCCAACAAAATATTTATATTTAATAAAATGAAAGGATGATTTACTACCTATCTGACAAAATAATCATTCTTTGCCTTATTTATATTCTATCAATATCACACTTATCCTGAAAAATAAACTACAGAGTGTCCAGAAACCAACTTAAAATTTGTCCAAAAAACTGGTACTTACATAAAAAATTTAACCAAATCTACCCTCTAACGTTGCACGCTTGTGATGAAAAACTGGAGAGATGGGAACGAGTGGAGAAGAAGAACAAACAAAGAAAGTCAAGACATGTACAAGGCACCATGATGAAAGGTGTGTGAAGAAGAATAAGAAAAAAGGGAAGACCTAAGAAGTTGTTACAGGAAACTTGAAACATTTAGGAATATAGGACTGAAATAGGATTGCATAAGATCGAATAAAATGGAGAAATATAACAAATAGAATTAGAATCTATGGGCCTGTGAGACTGTGAGGCCTAACACGCTGTTGTACTCTATTATACCCATCCTGATAATTTTTGTTTTTGTTTGTTTCTTAATCCTTTTTTTCTAATACTTATCCTTTTCAAGAATGACCGAAGGCATTTAATATCCTTGGTCTGTGCATATATGTTACGTACGTCTATGTAAACATTACAAAAAAACTAAACGAATTCGGTTAAGGTTCCACCAAGGTCAAATTTGTGTCAACCTTTTGAGTGTACGCGTACACGTATCATCCTACGTCAATAACAAGTTGTAATATTTATGGGAATGTAAAAGAGAATTCACAAGAAATAATAATTGATACGGCTTTGCTAATACATTAAAACAAATATCGTTAAAAATACCTGGGGCTGGGGAGATCGATATTTATTTCGAGTTTCAAAAATATGAAAAAAAAAACCACGACAAAAATTATAGTGTCCTCCATTTGGTTCCTTCCAAGGTTGGAATAGCGCGGGGCTTAACGTGAGGGATCCGTGGTTCGAGTCCCAGTGGTTTCGCTTTTATAATTTTCAGAATAATGAGCCAATATATCAGAACTGGCTGTCTGTAGTGAGCGTGCAGGCTCACCAGGAGTGCGAGATAGGCGTAGGCAGACAAAACAATAGGCTCAGGAACGAGTAGGTGAGATAGGTGTAAGCACAACCAGGTCCAGCACTTTAGGTGTCTCGAGGACGAGGAGCGAAGCAGCACGGCCGATTGTAAAGACAGGAAACGACCCTAGCGCAGGGCTTAGCGTGTAAGGGTTTGTAACTGAGGGGTCCCAGGTTCTAAGTCCCGGTGGTTTTGCCTTTTCAAAGTTCACAATAATGTTACATTAAAAAATGCAGGCTTTAGTTTTGAATGATAGTTTAAATCGTCATTTTACTGGACTATATCCAAAAATAAACAGCATGGAAGTATATTTAAAAATGACGATCGTCAAAAAATACAGTTAGATCATCAAACCACTTAGTTAAATTGAAAATATTGTTGATAAAATCATAACTAGTCGGAGATACACCCATAATAATTTATAACATTAACCGTACTTCGGTACCTCTCGCAGGTACCTACACAAACACTCACTGTTTTGATGATTATATCTTTTAAAAATAAATTTTTTTCAATCTCAGAGTTATATACGGGAGCTGCGATTCCTTAGACAAATCAAAATCGTTTTTTAAGCTATCTAGATGAATGGTGAAGTTTCCAAAACCAATTGCAAAAGCTTAATCACGTATTCGTCACATTTGCCGACTTTTTCATTTGAAAAAGCACATACCTACCGACCAAAGGGTTATTGTATTTAACAGTGGTGCTGTACAAAAAAAGTTGTGTGAAAAGCCGTGGGAAATTTTTTATTTTCCGAGATTTTCCCACTCAAAAAATATCATCTGAAAATTTACGGCATTTGTTCTACTTTCGTAACATTTCGTAACACGTCAATGTATTTTGTGTTTTGAGTTTTCAAAAATTTTGCTAAATTTTCCGAACGATTATTTTTGAACGCCATAGAGTCTGGGCCGATCTCCTATGATTCTACTATAAAATGTAACAAACGGCGTACAGTTTCATATCTCGGTTTCAGGAGGTAAAAATGAGTTTCCAAAAATTTTCCTACAATTTCCTCACGATTATTTTTGAACGGCATGGAGTCTCGATCGATCTCCTATGGTTATGCTATCAAATGTAACAAAAGGCGTACAGTTTTCCACTGCGCTTTTCTGCACAAGAGAAAATGTACGCCATAGTGCTGGAACTGATGGTGGCATGATAAACTATCGTTCTTAATGGGTTTGCTGCTGTTTCAAATCGCGACACTTTTTTCCCCATGGGCTCATAGTCTACAAACGGAATTATGAGATCCAAATAACATTATCAGACTTGGAAAGAATGCCATTCAATGGTACACAGACGGCTCAAAAGCAATAGAAGGAACTGAGATAGGAGTGTTCGGGCCAGGAACCAAACACTCTGAAAGCTTGGGAACAGTCCCAAGTATCTTTCAGGCGAAAATCCACGCCATAAGGAAGTGCAACCAGTTCAATATTAATAAAGGATACAGAAGACAAAGGATTATCATAATGTCGGATAGTCAAGCAGCCATTAAGGCACTGAGCTCTTGTGTAATCAGTTCCAAAATGGTGTGGGAATGCCTAGACAAACTCAATGAACTAGGCGAGAGCAATATAGTCACCTTAGTATGGATTCCAGGACACACTGGAATAGAAGGGAATGGAATAGCAGATGAACTAACAAAGAGGGGGACTGAAATACCTTCCTGGGGGCCTGAACCCTTTTGCGGAATCAGCCCCAATGTAATATTGGAAGGAATAGGTAAAGCCAAGAAAAAGAGGAGATCTGACCATTGGAAAGATCTAGTAGGGCTTATACAATCAAAGACTCTTCTGGGTGACTACAACCTGTTAAGATCAAATGAATGCATAAGTCAAAGTAAAACTGCGCTAAGAGTTTCAACAGGGATCCTAACGGGACATTGTCGCCTGAATGGGCACCTGAAGAAGCTCAAAATAGAGGAGGAAGAAGAATGCAGCTTTTGTGGCATGGAAAACGAAACCTCCTCCACATACTTTCCAACTGCACAGCACTTCAGAATCCTAGAGCACAGCATCTGGGATTTTATTGGATAGAAGAGGAACATTTACCTAAGTTGAAGCCTGCAGACATCCTAAAATTCCTCCGGGAAATAGGACTAAAGGAACTACTAGTTTCTGAGACTCTCCTCAGAAACTGAGTAGAAGTAAGGGGCACAATAGATATTTTAGGTCTCAGTGAATGTCACCCCAAAATACATACATAGACAATGTAGAATAGAAAATCAGTTGTTAAAATATTCATCAACTTATGGCGTTGCCTTATTTGTAACAGAATTTTTTTACAAATTATTATTTTGAATGTGGGTACTGAAATGATTTCATTTATTTGAACATCACGCTCTAAGACCACGCCTTCCTAAAACAACAAGAAATATTTACAACTTGTGCAACTATCCAACTGTTATTAAAAAAATCAAATTCAAATTAAAAATCAACCTGTTTATTGTCTACGCCTACACTACGATGTTGCATAACTGAAAAGCCTTCTAAATACTATTTTTCTTTTGATTCTCTTATTATAGCCCAGTCAATCGTTCGGTTAACTCTAGGCATTCTTCGTTTTTAATTACTTTCATAAGTAAAGCTGTCGTTCCTTATTAAGTGTCGCTTAAAAAACATACATCTGTTAATGTTAATTTAACATCGATCCAAGTGACTTTAACTTCAAATAAATATATTATGTTGTCGACTGTACTATTTTTATAACTAGCCTTAACTTTTTTTTCTAGATAAAGTTGTACGGAAAAGTGGGTGATGATTTAAATTGAAAATGACGGAAGTTGCCATGAGTTTGATCCCAACTGGGAACCGGATTACTGCCGTTAGACATTATGAAGCTGCACCACCAATAGGATTCGAACTGGTAAAATATTTAAAATGTTAAAATTGAAAGAAATTTTTTATATAAAAAATGATATTTTGGCACCCAATGTTTTATTCGAGGTTTTATTATAAACATTAACAAGAACCTAGTTGAGCACCCTATTTATTTGGACCACCCTGTACAATGCGTCCGTCCATAAATTGAAAGATACTAGTTCAGTTCAATACATCTTTCAAAATCAATTTTTTTCATTTTTCAATTATCATGAAAAAAATCTACACTATAATACTCAAATATCTTTTTTTATATCTTCATTGTATTTAAATTGTTTCGCCGAATTCAACATATCACTAAAAAAATCGTTCTCACCTCGTAAAATTTTAAAAAGCTTACTACATGTAGGCAACCAAACATACATCGATGCTATTACGGTTACATAAGGTTGGAAGCACCACGAAAGAAACTGGGCTTAGGAACTGTTCGCTAAATAAATACTGGGAAATACTTTTTAAATAATATGAAATGCGTATTTTAAATTTCTCTTTCATTTCAATTGAGAAGTACCTAAACAAATTCTACATTCAACTATAAATCATACAAAATATTTAACGCTCCTCTCACTTCCAAAAGTAATTACCTTTGTGCGATTCTCAATAATAACAGCTGATCATTATTTTCATTCACAATAGATAATTTTGATGCGTTTATTCATTTAAATTTAATTCTCTCTTCTCGTACAATCTATAAATACAGTTTACGGAAATCCAGTGGCGGCTCGTGGTAAAAATTTTAAAGTGTATATCTTTCCCCTTCATAGTTCACAGCTTATATAATTAATTGTCAATACACAGAAACAGAAACACCAACCGTACCGTATAAGCCACGCTGCGCTGGAGCAAATGCAGCGAAATATCCTGTTAAAAACACGGCTTAGTTTTAGACTGTCAAGGGGTATTTCCCAGCTATATAAAATAATCAACGATCAATCGAAATTGGTTTGTCATTCCAGTGGCTTGCGCTCGCAGTTTTTGGAACTTTAGTTCTTTATGCCAGGTTATGTTTGAGCGACCAGGGGTCGCGACGCAAAAGATCTGACCGTTACGCGTTACGTTACGAAACGTTATGTTACATTTCTTCGTTATGTGCCTTGCTTTTGCGTGCTTGTGCCTCCTTAGTCTCTCTCTCTCGTTTACGAAGCAGCGATTCATAATAATAAATATGCTCCTAGCCGGATTCGAACCCGGGCCGCCCGCGTCCAAAGCGAGCATTCTAACCACTGAACCACCGATGCTATATTGAAATTCTATACAAAGCTGGTATTCGCAGTGCTAGTGATCTACTTGAATTTGTTCGGATAAATTTTTACTATTATTTCCATAATTTGTTTTGCGCGATTAAGGGGTCTAGCACATTTACTTTTCGAAATACAGGGTGTTGAAATTTTGAAAACTTGAATGTTTTAATTCGATAACTTTAAAATGGATGGATAAATTGATTTGTCATTTGGCAGGTTGTTTTTAAATGTAAAACGGCATATTTTGAAAGAAATTTTGTGGTAAACGTACTGTTCTTGAAATTTGTATAATGCTACGGTTTCATTTTTTAAATATACGATGCTGTTATTAGTAGATGTTGCCAGTCGGACTCCCTCATGAATTATTTAAAAATAAAATTAACAATAAAAAAAAACTTCCTCACGGGGAATCGAGCCCGGGTCTACTGCGTGAGAGTCTGGTATGCTTACTACTCAACCACCAAAGAATATGCAAATCGTTTATATATAACGTCAGATGTATTACATAATTTTTGCTTAAAAGGAACTAAAGTTCCTACCGTGTGTCCCGCGACACGTTCTACCTTTTTTTTATCATTATGACATTGCGAATACTTTTATATTTTATTAAAGGAAATATTTTAGTTAATTAGAAGATTTTTTGGGAGCTATGCAGGGCTTATGTACCAGCCGCCACTGCGGCAAATAATAAATCTTTGGTAATACTAAAGGCGAAGAAAGTTCTAGATTGTGTGAGAATTATTGCAGTCGAATTAAAGGTATATAATTATGGATAATTTTGATTTATTTCAATTGGGTACTGTAATAAAATAAAATCAATAAAATATAGTCGATAAAATTTCAAGAATATTTGGTGGATGAGCTAGAGTCACTTTTTATTTAATACCAGCTGTTTTATCTGGGATCTGGGATAATTTTGAATTTCATTACATGTACCCTCTATCTCTCCCACAGCTGAATAATATTTTGTATTGGATCACCATAAACTAATGATTTTAATTAGCCCCGAAATCAAAAATCGCATGGATTGAAATCGGGTAGTGTTGCAGGTCAAATGACCCGTCCAATCCTTCGATTTTCATACGACTAAAATCAGCAGGAAAATGTGATATAAATTCTGTTGCATACGCCATATTTGAAGCAAATGAAAATAAATTACAGTAGAAAAAATTGACCTTTACCCTGACGTCACTAACAATGAACAGTAGTAAACACAAACTTTATATACCTCATCCTTTTCTACTGATAGTAAAAATACATCATACAAAATACGTACACTTGTCTTTCAAGCAATGACATACGTTCTGATGTAACTCTAATTATTACTTCCAAATGTTGAAAAGAGATAGCACCAAAAACGATTAATCGGTTGTATTCATAAGAATTTATTTTGACCTCTTATGACAACTGTCATTATTTTAATACATTGAGTTTTGTTCAAATCGTTCCATATTTGCATTCAGATAAATTCTATAAAATCGGTTTTTTTCAAGACCTCTAATTTATTATTTTTATTCCACGATAAGAACAGAATTTTCTGTTTCGCATTTAATGAATATTTCCAACTTAACCTCACTTCTTAGACGGTGGCTGAACAAGATAAACAAGCAGTCAACGTATTTACGCACACGACAAAGTAATTGTAGCCATTTTTGACTCATTGATTGATTTCACGAGGTTAGTAGGTATGACGTCAGGGTAAAGGTCAATTTTTTCTACTGTATAAACCATTTGAATAGGAGTTCAGTCTAAGGTCATTGTGGCTAACAAAAAGTGTTTTTTTCTGACATGAATGACAGTTAAGGACTACCATTCAAAACATAAGATTTTTGCATGTTATTTATCATTGCGAACATCTATATTGCTTTATTAAAATAATGAATACACCCCTGAAGCGTATATCTTGAAATTTAAAATGACTTTTTAGCTGAATACTCAACATATCGGTGGCCAATAATTCTAGGAACTTTTGGCATGTCACCATTTCATTTCTGTTATCTGTCACTATTTATGTCAGATGTCAGTGTAAAAAGTAATTAGAAGAATAGAGATACAAATAACTAGAAATGCTACAAAAATCTAATCGAAAATGTACATACACAATTAAACGAAAATCAACAAAAATAAATATAACTGACATTTGACATAACTAGTGAAAGATAACAGAAATGAAATAGTGACATGCCAAAAGTTCCTAGAATTATTGGCCACCGATATGTTGAGTATTCAGCTAAAAAGTCAATTTAAATTTCAAATACGCTTAGGGGGTGTATTCATTATTTTAATAAAGCAATGATAAAAAACATGGAAAAATCTTATGTTTTGATTGGTAGACCTTAACTGTCATTCTTGTCAAAATAAACATTTTTGTTGGCCACACTGCCCTTGACTGAACTCATCTATTATTTACGAGTCCACTTCACAGGATAATAACTTTCGATGATAGGATAATTTTACGAGATATGCTTCAATTGAATCGAGTGATATTTACGAGGGATCTAGCAAAATTACTATCAAATTATTTTTATTAATTTTTTGTACCCTTGCCTGTCACCCATTTTAGAAGCAAATAGTATATAATCAAAAATTAAAACCGATTGTCTAGCTGGGATACTCTTCAACTAAATAACGGTGTGGGAGTCAAGTCTGGACTATACGGTGGTTAGATTAGATTCCAAATTATATTATGGAAAATGTAACGTGAATTGAAAGATATTGTTAACATGTTTCTGATACGTTTGTCTAAAAAGCTTTGTTGTGTTGTAGAAGTGTGTCGGAACTGTAAATCACTGATA
>CAJUYH010003569.1:0-12582 GCA_910591685.1 Galerucella tenella | reverse complement strand
TTTAGTTTATTTATTCGACATATTTTGAAATTTTTGCAAGTATTTATATTTATTTATTAAAGAATATAAAGGGGGTTAACGCCGAAAAAACTTCACGGAATATCTCGTATTTTGAACCAAAATGAAAAATAAAGCTGATTCAAAACAAGTTATGCTCAAGCCAAAAAATTTCGGCGTTTGTACATAGAGATCCGGTTCAGATTTTGAATTTTTGGGGTCGAGAAACTGCGTTATTTTCAGGCTAAAAAAGTTATCTCTCCCAGATAAGGTATAAATTATAGAAAAAAACATGTATCTATTAGAAAATCATACAAATTAAAATATTAGGCTAAAATATGAGATCACACTTTCAAAGGACCAGCTCATATGAAAAAAAAATTGATGGAATAATGTAATAAGGTGGTGAAGACTATTATTATTGACCGAGCAGCCACAACGGCCTTGCCTCGAGCGGAATAAGGTGCGAGGCTTATAAATGTCTTCAACACCATGGTGTATATATACAATTTTTCCACTACTTCACACTCTACACCATAACGCACCACAAGAAGCATTTACCCCGTCGTCTGACGGTCACGTACACTGTCTGTTTTCGCTCCTCACTTCATCCATAGATTATGAACGCGCTCCTCATGTCAACAGTCATTTTACCTAAATAAATTCCATCGATATTATGCCAAAATTCAACTAAAGCGACATACTTTGCTCATTTCATTATTCTCACTTGACGGTACATTATATTATACCTTATACATGTTAATTTTTTTTAACGGAATCAATTTCAGGTCAAAGAAACAATTTTATCATAAATTATGTAATCCGTATATACTATTTGGATGGTTTTTTATTTCATATTAAAAAATTTTTTTGTCTGTTACAATTTTTAACTATTTATGTTAATCCACTTAAAAGTTTTTTAACGCTGAGTAGGTATTCCGCAAACGAAATTGAATTTGTAACAATAATATGTTGAAATTTCGGTTTAAATCAGAAACGTGTCCTCTCCCCATCGCCTCACACCTGTATCTTGCAAAGCTCGATATCTTTTCAACCCCTATAAGTACGCTACATCATCAAGTTCCTCCATGGAATCTTGACCAAAAGTTTAGTTATTAAATATTGAACTTGTTTAATAAAAAAATCTCGAGGTATATATCGTTTTTAACACGCTTATTGCTTGAAACGTTCTACTGGAGCAAAAACATTAGCTGGCGCCGAGACTTAGTTGCCTAAATCGCCTGACTAGTAAGAAGGAGATCACTATATATGTGAGTGATCATAAAATCCCAGTGGACCAACTTGAAGTTGCCTTCCACCGGTTAGAAATTATCCTGGGTCTATGGTATGATACAGTTCGCATGTTCTCTTGCAAACAAAGTTTCTATGAGTCTGTTTTGTGCTTCCCTCGTAAAAAAATTTCTTTTTGACATTTCAATTACAGTAAAATAAAATGAAAAGATATATATCTATGCACATGTGTCATGATTACCAAGTCGAGATGCAGATATACGTCGAAACCGGATTCTATTATGAATAAAACGATTATTTTGACCCTAAGAAATAAAAATAAAAATTCCTTAATGTAACGTTTCGATTGCAATAAAGTAAAGTAGTTACTGATGACATTGCAGGGTACAAGGGCGTAGCCAGGATTTATAACAGGGGGGGCAAACCATGGTCCATGGTCGTTCAAAATGTAAAATTTTAGGATAAAAAGAAATAATCTAGTCAACAAGTGCCTTTCACGATCGAGGTGTCATTCGATTCGGGATGGCATCTAGATGATTTTTGAAAAAAATGAAGTTCCGCAAACAAAAATTGCAAGAGTTATTAACAATTAACTAAAAAAAAGGGGGTTTAGTTTTTTGCAAATATCTCAAAAACTAATAAAGATTTTTCAAATTAAAAAAAAGATTTGAAAAGAGGAGGAAATTTCCTAGAAAAAACCCGACTCCCGGAACTGAAGGACCAATATTCATAATTTTCCCAGAGGGATGAAAATACGGCCGAAAACGGGAGTTCTGGCTTCCGTAAGCCACTACTTTGGACACTTTATTAATAAAAATTATTTTAACATATTAAATATGAAATTTAAGAAATAAAAAAATTCAGGGGCTTACTGGATAAATAAATGAACAATAATCCGCCTGAAAAAGGAGAGATTCCAAAAAAAACAGAATTCATTTCCTACGGATCGGCGCGAGCCTAGTTCCAGCGGCGCGTGTTACATTCGCGAGCCTCGTATAAATATAACGATCTAGTCTCTCGTCTCTTATACAGACTATTTAGAAAAGGATCATAATTATTTATTATTAGATGTTTTAGATATTCACTTAATAAGTACTTTTGCTAAGAAGTGCCAATAAACGCGAAAGAGAGGATATTTCATTAGACTCTGGAGTTCACGAGATACTACTACCAGTTTCAAGGTCTCTCTATCGTCCAATTCGAAAGCAATAAAAATAGTATTACGTTGCATTATACGTATAATAATGGGTCGGTTAAATTGCCTACCTTGGTAGCTGTTCGTACCTACAAAGTAATTTATGCACTCAAAAAAGAAATAGGTATTTAATAGTTTTTTGATTGTAATGCGCTTTCAAGGTATAAATTTAAAGGATATAGTAAGGGAGCAGGCAATGCTGCCGTGTACAATATAATAGGTCCAAGGATAAAAAAGTTATATTCTTGTGTATTTTGTTTAAATCGAAATTGTTTAAATAAATTATGGCTAATTTTAGGAAGAAAAGGTCTCGTCATTTTTCCGTATAGTTCTTATTTATGTATGTATGTATTTTGGGGTGACATTCACTGAGACCTAAAAGATCTATTGTGCCCCCTTACTTCTACTCAGTTCATGAGGAGAGTCTCAGAAACTAGTAGTTCCTTTAGTACTATTTCCCAGAGGAATTTTAGGATGTCTGCAGGTTTCAACTTAGGTAAATGTTCCTCTTCTATCCAGTAGGTAATCTCCCAGGTGCTGTGCTCTACAATTCTGAAGTGCTGTGCAGTTGGAAAGTATGTGGATGGAGGTTTCTTCTTCCATGCCACAAAATCCGCATTCTTCTTCCTTCACTATTTTGAGCTTCTTCAGGTGCCCATTCAAGCGACAATGTCCCGTCAGGATCCCTGTTAAAACTCTTAGCGCAGTTTTACTTTTACTTATGCATTCATTTGTTCTCAACAGGTTGTAGTCACCCAGAAGAGTCTTTGATTGTATAAGCCCTACTAGATCTTTCCAATGGTCAGATCTTCTCTTTTTCTCGGCTTTACCTATTTCTTCCAATATTACATTGGGGCTGATTCCGCAAAAGGGTTCAGGCCCCCAAAAAGGTATTTCAGTCACCCTCTTTGCTAGTTCATCTGCTATTTCATTTCCTTTTATTCCAGTGTGTCCTGGAATCCATAGTATATTGTTCTCGCCTAGTTCATTGAGTTTGTCTAAGCAATCCCACACCAATTTGGAACTGATTACACAAGAGCTCAGTGCTTTAATGGCTGCTTGACTATCCGACATTATGATAATCCTTTGTCTTCTGTATCTTTTATCAATATTGAACTGGGCGCACTTTCTTATTGCGTGGATTTCGGCTTGAAAGATACTTGGGGTTTTTCCTAAGCTTTCAGAGTGTTTGGTTCCTTCTATTGCTTTTGAGCCGTCTGTGTACCATTGAATGACATTCTTTCCAAGTCTGGTAATGGTATTTGGATCCCATTCCTTCTTGTTGCTCAATTCCGTAACGAATATCTTTGAAAAGTTATACTTTTTCATCATAATCGTCTTGTGGCATGTCCCAGGTTGTCTGATTTCTAAGAAGTGAGGAGGTGGTAGATGCGGTAGAATTTCGTCTTGTCCTTGCTGGAGCAACGCTGGGAAAATTCCATCTGCTCCCAGTGCCTTGAAAGGTGAAAAGGTGCTCATGGCCCACTTCAACTTATCGTTGCTACAGTTCTTATTTAAAAGGTAATAAATTTTAGAGAGTCAAAAAATCGACAATTTTCACTAACTTTCGATGTCGATAACTTTTGACCTACTAAATATTTTTCAAAATTGAAAAATCCTACTTGTACTTTGAACCTTATTCTACAAATTGGCATACTCCAATATTAGCGCAAGTACGGCCAGTACTCCCGGACTAATGAATTAGACAATATGCGAGAGAGAAATACCCAGTATAAAAGATCTGGTACTTTTTTTTCATACAGTTTTAAAGCTCTAATTAAAGCAAAATGAAAAGAAAGTATCGTATATTGCTTGTCTATTAATTGAGTAGTAGTGAGGTTATATCATGTATATCTCGACGTTAATATAAAGTTTCAAGTATGATTAAACATTTTGTCGAACGTTATAATTTCAATATGAGTTAGATAAAAAAAAGGTAAGGCTGCAATTAACTTTATTTAACAATATCCATCAAACAAACTGTTACTTTAATCGATGTATGGCCTAGATAAGAGCCTATCCTTGAGGCAATGCAAAAACTATCTAATAAAATCCGGTATCTTTTTTTTAAGCTTTGCTAATCAGTTGTTGGTACGGAAAAAGTCGAAAAATGCCGAGGATTGTTACTTTACGCTCTAGAGCAAAAAAAACTTATTTCATCAAATTGCCGATTAAAATGGGTAATAAAGTAGTCATTTCACGCACGACTGTAGAAAAAATTATGTGTGTTCTTCGAGCGTAAAGTAATGGATTGCCGATTGAGAAAGAATGATGCCGGATACTTTTTGAAACTCGAATTTTATTGCCAGTCCTCCTAAAGGCAAATGAATGCAGCATGTTTCGTCCACACCAAAGCAATATTCAGGTTCGCAGTTGGATGGATCCAAAGGATGCAGTCTTGCCAGGATCACCCTGAGCGACTCTGGGAAGGATATCTAGGATTTCTGACTGGTCACTGTCAACTAAGGAAACACCTCCATACTATGGGGCTAGTGGACACACCTCTATGCAGGATGTGTGAACAGGAAGATTAAACTGTCAGGCATGTCATGCGAGTGTCCGGAGTTATCGTCAATATGAGAGTGTAAGTTCGGCGAGTCTTGGCCTACACCTGTCGATATAAAGGAGATGTCTGTTCACCTTCCTGGGAAGAACAGGATGAACGATGACCTAGAAGGAGAACTCCTCGGGGAGGATGTACAATGGGTGACATGTGGCATAAGTGAAGTGAGCCTATACTCACCCACCCTAATTTACAGATACAGAGAGAGAACCTATAGTCCAATAAATGAAGGTGTCAACATGGGCAACTGGTCCAGCAAGAGCAATTTTTTTTAATTTGCAGGTTATGGTAGGCACATTAAATTCCCAAAATGTCAGGTACCTGACCATTGTGGAAGGGTGGGAAAATGGCTCTGAAATTCCAAAAAAATCCGTATTCCCGCGATATCTGCCGAGATTTGACCACTGGAGAATTTTTGTTCAGCCGAAAAATAAAGAGCAGTTCCTTACCCACAAAAATGATCCTTAGCATTTTTTCGAACAATTTGATAGTTTTCGAGATAAATGACCCGAACGCCGACCCAAAATTGAGCTCCAGGCCTGCTTATAGAGAACACGCTCTGAGGGCTTGCGAGTGAAAGAAGGGATCTGTGGCTACTAAGGCGTGTTTTTATCCACTCAATTTGTGCTCCTGGGTCATTGGAAAACCAGGCCAAAATTCGTCTTTGCTAGATTTTTCAATGCTTCCATGGATTTATTCATATTATATTTATTAAGAGTTATTTCAGCCAATCCTATTGGATAATGGTTCTTTGGGGGGTACTTTATTTATTCCGAAACAATGCTACCAATAATTCGCCCGTATTTTTTTTGAATAATGTGTTTTCCAAGAGGTGGTTTTTGTGGATTTCTGGAGTTTTCTCGAGCGCTCTGGTTTATCGGGAATTTCTCGATGATTAACTGTCAAACCCGCTTATAATTGATATTGGGAGAAAGGTTAGAATATCCTCCTGCCGATGGTATGATTTTTTTTGACCCAGACCCCTGGGTTTTCAGGAAAATTGGGGAAATTTCCAGTTTTCTGAGAAAAGACAGCTATTCTTCCGAGTTTTTTCTCTTTACAGTAAAATTCTTCCCGGTCAAGCATCATACCCGATGAAAGGTCACATTCTGAACTTTCCTTTGATATGTGTATCAAGTATTTTATTTGATGCATTAAAAAGAAATTTGTCACTAAATTTGTTGTAATGGATGTCTCATTTTATTCTCGCACGCCGCCACGCCACCCATCTATAGTGTGGTCGACGGCGTCTGCTATAGTGCGTGTACACGTGGATGCTTACTGCTGCATTGTTTGACAACAAGTGACAATTTTACATGTTAACACTATCTCTTTCGTGATTTTTCAAAAATAAATTAGTATTATTCCAGTGTAAAAAGTGAAATTCAAGTCATTATTAATTTTATTGTTATTATTAAATAATAAATTTTGAAATTTTTATTGATACAAAACACAGGGAAATATTGAAAATTCTTGAGCTTCTTTTTTTTGGAGCACACGGTGAGGTTTAATTTTTTTAATTGAGACCATTAATATTGTTGTGGGTGAAATGACATCTAATGATTTGATAAATATTGTTCATTCCCGTAGAAAAATGGAAGTCGCAGAGGATTCTAATACGCCCGTGTGTTTTATTTGTGATCAAGCACTGACTGAAGACGTTACAACGGTTACCCGAGGACTAGAAACGTCAGTTTTCAAGTTTCAGAAAACTCTTAACCACCAGTTTTGCAAAAAATATTGGTGTAACGAAAAAAATCGTAGGGACAACTTTTGTAGGTAATGAACTGCTCTTCATTTTTTGTCTGAACAAAAATTCTCTAGGGATCGTAGTTCGGGAGATATCGACGGAAAACGGATTTTCGGGATCTCTAGAGCCATTTTCCGACCTTCCCACAAATGGAGGTTCAATGTACCAACTACTACCTGCTAATTAAAAAAAAATTCTTGCTGGACCAGATGCCCATGTTGAGGGAATTTTTGCCTTCATTTACTGGACTACTAGGTTAGGTTAGGTTTTATGTGAGTGGGGCCTTCTCGCCATCTCCACTGCGACCTTCGTTAGGTCTAGTGTGGATTACAATTCACACCACAAGCCTGTGCCTCTGACGAAGTCCATGGTTGTATTTGGTGATACTTTTTTGAAGTCGTTAGGCTCTAAGGTACCAAAACCGAATGTGTTATACCTTACCCTGCCCAAGGCTGGGCATGAGCATAGTATGTGCTCCGCAGTTTCGTCCTCCACATTACAGAACCTACAGTCCGAGGTCTGAGCCAGACTCATCTTCTTTAGGTGGTAATTTAGTCTACAAGGTCCTGTAAATAGTCCCGACAAAATGCGTAGGTGTGTTCTACTCCATTCCAGGATCTGCTTATTTTTTGTATTCGAAGGATAGTATATGAACGCCTTCGAGTGAGAAAGCTCCGGTATGTCTGCCCAGTACGTGTAGGATTTCCTTTCCGCCCAGGTAGCTATGGCTGATCTAGCATTCGATCTATAGAAAATAATTCAAAAAATGGTTCTCTGATCTCTTTTTTGCCAGAGTGTCGGCCTCCTCATTGCCCACCACTCCTCGATGCGCTGGCACCCAGGTCAAAATGACTGAACCTATAAATTTCTTTCAATGAGAAACCACTTTTTTCAAGATGAACTTTTTGTTCCTAGAATTTATTATTCCAACCGCAGATGATTATCGAAATTCTTAAAATAGCTACCATTATCAAATATCGTTTTAACTGATCTTAAGTTTACGCAATATACAAGAAGTGAAATGTGTTCCGACATGCTTAAAAATTATCTGTTGTTGCAAATTCCCATTTTGATGATCTTAAAGAATACACGACAAAAAATTGATTCGTATTATTCATATTTATTATTATTATAAGAAAAATAGAAAATGAAAAAACTAACAATAATACCAAAGCCTATTATAAAAAAATAAATGAACTAAATAAAACATATAAAGGAAAATTAAAGGTATAAGAAATAAAAATGGCGAGGTGATACAAGAAGAAACTCAGTATAAGCAAATCTGGAAAGAATACTTCGAGGAACTACTAACTGAAGAAGTTCCAGATAATACAATAGAGGAAGAAAGCGAAGAGGCAAAAGAAGAAAATGTAACACAGGAACCAACAAAAAATGAAATAATAGAAGTTATTAAAAGAAGCAAGAATGGGAAAGCACCGGGTAAAGACGAAATAAACATGGAATTGATTAAGTATGGAGGAGAGGAGCTGCACGAAAGATTATACCGGCTAATAAAGAAAATATGGAGAGAAGAGAGAATGCCCGAAGAATGGGAAGTCGGGCAAATAGTCACAATACACAAAAAAGGGGATCAGCAGGAGTGCAAAAACTATAGGGGTATAACTCTCTTGAATGTCGCATACAAAATAATGTCAGCAATAATTCAAAGTCGCTTAGCTGGAAAAGCGAAAGCCATAATAGGTCAATATCAATACGGTTTCACACAAGGAAAGTCGACAATTGACGCTATTCATACTATCAAGCAGATAATGGAAAAGACCCATGAATACAAAATGGAAATAGAAATGCTATTTATAGATTTCCAACAAGCATTTGATTCAGTAAGACGAAGAGAACTGATGAGAGGACTGAAGGAACAGGGGATAGAAAATAAGTTGAGAAGACTAATTGCAATGACTATAAAGGAGTCAAAAGTGAAGATACTTACAGGTAAAGGAGAAACGGAGGGCTTTGTATCTAATAGAGGCGTAAGACAGGGTGACGGTCTATCAACAACACTATTTAATTTGGCTCTGGAGCATGTTCTTAGAAATGTGAACAAGGGAAATTTAAGAACGAGCGGAAGCCAGATAGTCGCATATGCAGACGACTTAGTGATAGTAACGAAAAGAAGGAATATCATGAAACAAATGCTACTAGAATTAACAAAAGAAGGGGAAAAAATGGGACTAAAAATAAATAGAAACAAAACAAAAATAATGAGAGTTGGTAAGCAGTGTGAAAACAAAATGATAAAAATAGGGGAATATGAATTTGAGGAAGTGGAAAAATTCAAATATCTGGGAGTCACGATCAGCAGTAAGGGGGAACGAAGATCAGAGATAGACGAAAAAATAATGGCTGCTAATAGGGTATACTATGCCAATAAGAAACTATTGAAAAGCAATCTATTGACAAGATACACTAAATTTAACATTTACAACACAATAATAAGACCTGTGATAATGTATGTAGCAGAAACGATAACAATGACAAAAAGAGATGAAGAGGAGTTGAAGATATTAGAACGAAAAATAATGAGAACAATTCTAGGGCCAATAAAAACCGACGACAATGAATACAGACAACGTATGAATCATGAAATACTGAGAGAAATGAACGGTGAATATATAGTAAACAGAATAAAGAGACAAAGAATAAAATGGCTCGGACTTGTATGGAGACAAGGTGATCGAGCAGTCGCTTGCTCAATGCTACAGTGGGAGCCAGGTGGTAAGAGAAGGCAAGGAAGACCCAGATCTAAGTGGCTGAAGGAGGTGGAGGAGGATTTGAGAAGGATAGGAATCGTCAGATGGAGAGAAAAAACGAGGGAGAGGAGACTATGGAAAAAAATAGGCGAGAAAATAATGAAATGAAGGGGATTGATCCTACCCAGAAAGCGGATCTAGAAAGCATTTATGCGGCGCAACCCCACAAGGGGTGTCTAGCCATTTTATATATATTATTATTATAATAAATAAACAGTAATTTTTTTTGAAGTCAACAAGTTGCATAATAAACAATAAAATACTTCTCAAAAATTTCTTAAGGTTACCCATTGAGTAGGTATGTAGGTATTCAATCTTTTTTTTCGGTACCGGTACCACTTACATACAACTACCAGCTGATGTAGCCTCGAGGCACGTATTTAGAAAGTACCCACATTCGCTACGAGTATTTTATTACTTTTATCAACAAACCACGATCCCTTCTGTGTTTCGTACATTGTTTGTACTGATTGTCGTTTATTTACAGTATCATTATTGAGTACCTATTGATCTATGTTGGGAGTGGTACTGTTTACAATGGGTACATTATACGGTTATTGAATCTTATCGAAGAATTTTGATTTGATGGATTAATTAAATTGTGTTTTTTTTCATCGACCTTTACAAAAAATTACACCTCGAAGAATAACTATCTATTGTCTCACCTCTGCTTCTCCTCGGCTATGAATTTACAGACTTTATACACGCCCAATTCTGAATAATATTGATTGAATCATCTGTGTTACAAGCTTTTTAACAGCAAATTATCTATCCTGTATAAAACCTTAAATAAAATTAACAACATGTTTGCTGTTACGTTTATATTTGTCGATTTAATGTCTCTTTAATTCAAAATTATTGTTAAACAGAGCATAAAGTCACTCCTTTTACATAATTACATCATAGTTTTTACTGAAATTGGCATATATTACATATTTAGAAATAATATTCAGTACGCAATTCATAAATATTTTGTTAATATTTACTAGTCCAGTAAATGAAGGAACAAAGCTCCTGAAAAGTCCCTGAAGACTTCACTTTGGGCTCAATTTGTAGGTTACGGCAGGTGTTTTCGAACGAGAAAAAACTTTACGCGATTGAGTTTAAGGAAGGGGGGGAAATGGCCCCCTAAACCCTGGAAAACGTGTTTCTCGACAATATCTGGCTCAATATGCGAGTTAGGGCCATTCGCACCGGTTACACTTAAACGTTAAGTGTCACTTAAATCCACTAAGTGTCACTTGGTCGTTCGCACCGTATTTAAAGGCACCCTTAACGCGACGTTAAGGATACCTTAACTAAGCTCGGAATATCCACGGCTTAAAGTTCCACTTAACCTCGAAATACTAATTTTGAAGTTGATTTATGACAGTTTAGATTTGAGTAAATTGTGCTTTGGTAGATGGTAGATCTTTGTATTTGTAATTTGTCTTATCGAAATGGAAATGTTAGAAGATGATGACGATTTAGATATAATTGATATCATTGATTTAGAATGACGAAGGAAACTGCTCTCAATTTTCTTGGAGAAATTGAAATTGTTTATTTTCTATGACATTTTTATACTTGCTGATAATAAGCGTTTTCGATTATTTACTTTTGGCTGCTAGTAGCAGCTCGTAGTGACTGAATTCCGTTCGTTTATTACCGGGCGTGACGCCTAGTCTCACCTTCCCCTTCCCCTCAAGCACATACCGAGGAGTATGAGCTTCAAGCCACGGACATTAAATATTTGACGTTTGTCCGGTTTGACGTTTATTTAAAGGTTAAGATTGTACCGATTACGATTTAATACGATTTAAACCTTACTAAAAATATCGACATATGCCAAGTTTTATTACCAAAAACATTATAATTGAAAACTGTTCTTCTAACAACACAGGAAATTCATTGGCATTGGCACATGTCAGGTGGTTTTGAGGATCCTAAAAAATTGTGTTCGTTTTGCTTGAAAGTCTTGACGACTGAGGCGTCACGCACAAGTGCTTGAAGCCCAAATAAACGAAAGCAGCATAAATATGGTTGAAATAATACCCTTCTTGGTGTGCGTCATCGATTGTTAATCTCCTTCTATCACATTACGTAGGAAGAAATGGAAAAAAGGCAGGTCTGTGATTAATCATAATCAAAATATCACAATAATGAACCGTTTGAATGTTTTACAAACGTTAACCCTAATCTATGACTTACAAAAATTTGATTGGTTCATGTTTACATTACGCGCCAGCGCAACCTATCAATCGGGAGCTCAAAATACTATGAAGGCGTTACTTCCGTAGCGGCAATGTCTCTTACGACTTTTTCTACTGTCACACTGACAGTTCTTATCAGGTGTGTACTTTGTTGCTTATGGTCAATTATTATTTATTTGAAGTAAATATTAATCTTATTGTTATATTTATCTAAATAATACAAAAATATGCCTAGATACACGAAAAAACATCAGCATTTTGAAAGTTCTGAAATATTTTCAGTTAGAAAAAGATGCTGGTAATTATTAATTTCATAGCCTTCTCGGCTTTAGCTTAATACGATCCTGATGATTTTATTTTTCAAATTTAAGGTTAGCTTTATGTCAAAATAGCAAATAAAATAAACGACATGCCGAAAACCCGGATATACGTCACAATCGATGACGCACACCAAGAAGGGTATTATTTTAACTATAATTCCAAACGCATAGATCAAACGCATGGATCAAACGACTGCCGTTAATTCTTGACAAGATCTTCTTTTTCGAAAAAAGATTTTAAAAATTGCGGCGTTGTTAAATGGAATTTCCCACTTAGCTAAGGGAGGTACGGCGCGAACGAAGCTCCACTTAAATTATAAGTGTCACTTAGTGAAGTATGACTTTTTAGGATAATCGGTGCGAATGGCCCTTAAATCGTGCTTGTTCCACAGATTGTACAGAACTCCGAAAACGGCTGAAAAATGTAAAATAAATCAATTTTTTATCAAAACGCAAGAAAGATATTAAAAAAGAATTTCTGAGATCATTCCAGACCTCTTAAGGTTCCATTATAAAAGACTATTTTTAAAAAAATATATAAACAAA
>CAJUYH010003568.1:0-31620 GCA_910591685.1 Galerucella tenella | reverse complement strand
ATTAATATAATAATTACTTTAATAGAATTGTAATTATTTGAATCCAATGAAATATATTTCCTGTGGAATGTTGTATTGTTGTTTGTTAACTTAGGTCAGTGTTCAGTTTTTGTTTGTTACATAACACGCTTTCCTCCATTTCAAGAAATTAGTTTTTGTTATTGGATGATATAAAAATAATAATTAGATGTGAATTAAAATAAGGATACAGTACACCGATCCTATAATAATAACAATTAAATTAATGTGGATTCAATATAAATAGATGCTAATGCAGTTCCACCTTCTCTAAGTTAATAATCAGTCATGAAGTTGAAATCAACTGTTGTTTTAATTTGTGTAGCACTGCTAATTGTGGTAAGATTTTTTGTAGGGACTCTCCATTTTGTAAAACATATCCAACTACACAATTTGTCATATGGGACAGATTTATACATATCTGCATTATTATTTGTAAATAAAAATCTTGAAATGTGAAAAAGATAATCAGGTTATTGTGAATTTAATACTCTGTTGTACCTACCTGGTATATGAATTTACTAGGCAAAATTTGAATTCAGTTCATTTTTACATTTTATTGTGTGATTTACATTGTGTTTAATTTATATTAATGTATGCAGCGAACTTGGAAATCTAGTGGTTTTTAAAAAATAAGCATATAACTTGTCGTTTGATACCAAGAGCACTACAAAAAAGCATATAGGTAATATGGTTTTTTATCATAGTGTAAAGTAACTAAATTCAACAGAGTATAAGTTTGAAAAGTTCAAGTGCATGTTTGGCTGCCTATACAAAAATCGTTTATTATGGTGTATTTTTATCATATTGATAGCTGAGAAGCTCGTTATAAATTAAAAGACGTCTAAAACACTTCAGGGTGATTCAAAGAATTAAACAGAATTGTAAGCTTCTTTATGTAAATAAGTGTTCAATTAGCAGCTCTCGCTAGATTCTTCCTGTTTAGTGAAGCGCAGGTAGCGAGGCCAATAGAACCCTTATACCATTACTATTCAAATATATTTAGAAGAAACCCAGTCTATGATTGTTTTTTACAGCCAAAGTTTGAAGGAAACATTATATGCAGCAAACATCTAGCAGCAGCGGCAGCCAGGGAAGTGATTCTTAAACTCACACCACTACATATGGTGGTAGAATGTGTGACAGAAAGAACAAGACATCTACAGGCTAAGCAAAGAGGGATAAGTCAAATGATTGTATGATGAAAAAGTCTAACTTTTCAAAGAAAATCGTTACGGAATTGAGCAACAAGAAGGAATGGGATCCAAATACACACAGACGGCTCAGAAGCAATAGAAGGAACTGGCAGAGACCTAGCACTCTGAAAGTTTGGGAATAATCCCAAGTATCTTTCAAGTGGAAATTCACGCCATAAGTGCCCAGTTCAATATTGACAATGGATATAGGAAACAGAGGATTGTCATTTTATGTCGTATAGTCAAGCAGCCATTAAAGCACTGAGCTCTTTTGTGTAATCAGTTCCAAAATGGTGTATAAATGCCTAGACAAACTCAATGAACTAGGCGAGATCAATATACCTTATATAACCTCACTGTGCATTCTAGGGCCACCTTTTTGGGGGCCGGAGCTCTTTTGCGGTATCAGCTCCAATGTAATATTGGAAGAAATGGACAAAGCAGAAAAAAGAAGAGATCTGACCATTGGAAAGATCTAGTATAGCTTAGACAATCAAAGATTTTTCTGAGGGACTACAACCCGTTAAGATCAAAGTACAACTGCAGAATCCTAGGGCACAACATCTAAGATATTATTGAAACATTTACCTCAGTTGAAGCCTGAAGATTTCCTGAAATTTCTCCGGCAAACAGGAATAAGGGAGCTACACTAATCTCTGAGGGAAGAGGCAATTTACCTGTATTCAGTACCAAAAAATGCTATGTTATTGCACGTTGTTTGAATCTATAATTGCATAGAAAACTTTTTAGGCTAAACCTGAAGATATGTGATTTTAGAATCGGAAAAAGATATCTAAAAAAAGAGCATTTATGTTTATCAAATTGTACGGAAATATTCAATATAATTTTTGTAATATTTCTTTTAGGGTTCTGTGAACGCACAAGGTAATTTTGGAGGAAGGTCAAATCCTGGAGCAGGAGGGTCAGAGAATGGTAGAGGTTATGGCCAAATGGGTGGAAATATGGGAAGAGGTATGAGTGGTGGTTATGGAGCCGTTGGCAGAATACTAGGACAAGCTGGGATGCAGCCTGGAAAATGAATATAATATACCAATTATCATGTATTTGAAGCAAACGTTAATGTATGAATAAATAAATCGAGTTTTGATTTTTTCTTTTTTGAAATATTTGACTATAAATGTTTTACCGGAATTAAAAACTAACGAGAATATACAAATCTAAGACATTCTTTAAGCGTTTATTTATTTGGAAAAAAATTCTTTTTGAAACGAGAGTGTATAATGTATGATAATGAAGTGGGAAAAACCTGTTGAAAATGGGGTACCTACAACATAAATATATTTATAATTTGAACATGATACCTCGCAGAAGTTTTATGTATAAAAGCAACTTACTTACTAATAAATAAATACAAATCCTGAAAAAATGCGATTTAATATTTAAATATTATTTAATATTAATAAAGAGCTGTGACGACTACAGTAAAAAAGTTATTGACTACTAAATACAATCGTAGTCATAAGGAGTCCCACAAGGCTCCCCACTTTCTCCTCTGCTCTACAATCTCTACTGTTATGACATATACAACTTTGGGTTAGCACCAGAGCACATCAATTTACAAAAATACATATTGCAGTATGCAGATGACACCGCTTCAATTAGTCATAATAACAGCATCAAAAAAACAATGAAGGAACTGCAAACATTAATGAACAGAACGGAGAAATGGTTCAACAGGTGGAGAATGGAGCCTAACCCTTTGAAATCGCAATTAATAATCTTCAATCATACACCAACACCCAAAACACCATCTATTTATATTAACAATAACATAATTCCATGCACATCAACCGTAAAGTACCTCGGTATGACTATCGACAATAGACTTAACTTTAATAAAAACGTGGAGATATCAAAGAAAAAATGTATTAGCCGAGGAAAACACTTTAGAAGCATAACATACCAAAACATGGGCATAAGTAAGAAAACTGCAGCACACATATACAAAAGTATCTGTAGACTGATACTTGAGTACGGCCATATAGTATACCAAACATCAAGAAGACCCGTATGGAAAACATTACAGACAGCAGAGACAACAACTTTAAGAGCGATCACAAAAATAAGACATCCATCAAACCCTCTCCACAATCCACCAAACAAACTTTTATACAAAACCACAAAGGTACAGCCACTGAAGGATAGAATGACAACTCTGTCCCAAACATTCTCTAAGCGGACGCATAATAAAGAAATAATGGACAAATTATGCATTGAACGAGATCACACACAATAGTTAAAACGAAAATATCCTAATAAGACAGTTTGGGAAGTTGTAAATAGTCACTGAAGGATACTGAAAATTCTGGCAATAACTTTTAACTTTTTTATTTATTTATTTTTTTTCATTTCCTAATTATAATTCCTAATTATTATTAATTTTTTTTTTTTCAATAACACAAATATTACTTTTATTACTATTAAGTATATTATAATAAACAATGTAATTAATACTGGCTGAAGGACCTCGGTCGATGGCCATTTGGTTGTACCAATAAAAGACGTTTATTATTATTATTATTTAGTAATTATTTATTTTAAAATAGTTTAGAGCTATCACCAATAGAGTAAAACCTACACTTTTTCGAATATTTTTAATTAGTGCACAGTCGGGTACTAAATTTTATAAACATTTTTCTGTAGTGTAAGAAAACTATGTTGTTTCCGATAATTTTCCCAATATTATGGGTTTTTATGAATAATTTTTATATAAAAAGTTTTACCGTTTATAATTTATCGACAAATTGAGTACTCATTTAATTTTGAAATAGAAAATATCATGTAAGCCGATGGGGAGTAGTTTCCGTCGGTTACAGACTTTTTGACTGATTGATTATATTTTCTAATGGCTGTGATCATCATCCAGCCATGGAGGACAAACTTCCATATACGAGGGATAACTTGCTTAACTTTTCAAAAGACAGGTATAATACATGTCATTCCTCATTTCTCTAAATATTGTCCTCCCTTTCTTTTACGAGCTGGTTATATTTTCAAAAGTTATAGGTAAGCTATATATGTCATTCCTCATTCTTCCAAATATTGTCCAGCCTTTCTTTCACAAGCTGGTTCTTTCTTCAACAGATATTGGTGTTATATGGTTGAAATAATACCCTTCTTGGTGTGCGTCATCGATTGTGACGTATATCCGGGTTTTCGGCATGTCGTTTATTTTATTTGCTATTTTGACATAAATTTAACCTTAAATTTGATAAATAAAATCATCAGGATCGTATTCAGCCAAATTAGAAAAGGCTATGCAATTAATAATCACCAGCTTCTTTTTCTAACTGAAAATACTTGAAAACTTTCAAAATACTGATGTTTTTCCGTGTATTCATGCATATTTTGACTAAATTTTTTCAGCGCTTCCTTTCTAGCACACTAACATTTCTCCGACAGGCTTAATAGATTCCATAGATTCCTTTTTTAAATTTTGTTTGATTTTCTGAGATGGATTTCTTTGGAATATATCCATATATTTAAACTTGCTGATAGACTTCTCTCAAAAATAATGAAAACATTTTTAGTTATTTTTTTTTCATCAATTTAATTTTTTTTTTTTAGAATTTCTTGTGCGTCGCAGAAATGTGTATCAAGAAAGAAGGAGATGCAAAGATGACATCTATCGTAAATTATTAAGGTAATTATTAATTGTGCACTCTTATGCGATCGATCGTTTCTAAATTGTATGAAATCTAAATACTTTCAAGATTTTGCTCAACATAGAAAATGATCCGTATATTTGGTCTTGGTTTTGGGACTAAATAATAACAAAGACTAGAATTCCAGCTTTAAGGCGCGCCCCCAAACGTTCCCTGATCGTGAACTCTGTAACAGAATAGAAAGGAAATTTCTTTCTATGCTAGGAACACAAAACAGTCTAACCCACAAAATAGTCCAACTTTTAGACTGTTTTGTGGGTTAGACTGTTTTGTGTTCCTAGCATAGAAAGAAATGTCCTTTCTATTCTCTTGCAGAGTTCACGCTCTTACTCAATCACAAATTTCGGAAGTGATCGGACCCATAGTTTATCTACGTCGGGGTGTCGGGAATACCTACTAGTTGTCCACAGATTCACGCTGAGTACGTATTAGGAGAAGGTTGCCTATGTTTCCATACTTAACTTCAATGCTCTCTAATTTTCTTATTTGCAATCGAAACCTTTGCTGTTTTGACTGTGTACATTCTGTATACAGTTCTATTCAAAAGTCCCCTCCCCCCCCTCGTATCTTTTGAACGGCTACACTTACATTAATAAAATTTGGAGGATGAAAATAAAGTGTTGAACTTCTCTACGAATGGTAACAGGTGACGTAATACTAATAGATGACGTCACAGCGCCACTCTGGCCAATAATTTTAAATAGGACCTTATGGCAAGTGATATCTCGTTTGAAAGGCATTGACATTGGCTACATAGCCATTTTAATTTCGTTTGGGTTTAAACTAATTTCCAAGTCTGGTAATGGTATTTGGATCCCATTCCTTCTTGTTGCTTAATTCCGTAACGCATTATACACATAGATTCAAAAGTTTTGCATCACCCTAAATCTCCGAAAAAAAAAATGTGTTCATTATAAATGGATCAGAGATTAATCAAATAATTAGTTTCAATAAAAAAAACGTGTATATTTGTCAAAAAATTTTATTATCCAATAATAAACATGCTTTAAACATAAAAAGTATTCTTAGAAATTGTATAAATTAAATACAAATTGATTCTTTTTAAAGAAAAGGATAAGTGAGAACCTGCATGAGAACTTTTAATAAAGAGTATTTCCACCTCTAGAATTTATGCAAGCTTTGAGTCGCCTGCCCATGCTGTTGATAGTTGCTGTTGATAGTCTGTTGAGGAATAGTTCGCCATTCTTCTTGGGCCGTATGAACAAGCTCTTGTACACTCCTGGGTGGATTTCTGCGTGCTGCCACTGCCCTGGCAAGCATGTCCCAAGCATGTTCTATGGGATTCATGTCAGGAGATAGGGCAGGCCAGTTCAAACGATTGATCCCTTCAGTTTCAAGATACTCATTTACAGCTCTGGTCCGATGAGGTCGGGCGTTATCGTCCATAAAAACGCAAAAATTGCCAACAGCTGCGCGCCATAGTCTCACGTGAGGATGTAGAATCTCTCTGGGATACCTATCACCAGTCATCGTTCCCTCCACATGAATTGATTATGTGCGATCATTTAACATGATACCAGCCCAAAACATAGCACTTCCTCCTCTGAAGGGCGGCACGGGGCGAGCATGGGCAAGCTGAGCAACTCTCGTTGGATCCCGCCACACACGTATTCGATGGCTATCTTGTACCAAACAAATCCTTGTCACGTCGGAAAAAAACACCAAATTCCAAAATTCTTCCAGCAAGGCCGCGTGTTCTTGAGCCCACTGTAGTCGGCGAACTCTGTGCTCAGGTTGTAGTCTGGGCTCTCGAATTGGTTGGCGACACCTCAAACCTGTCGCAAGTATTCGTCTTCGTAATGTCGAGATCGATACTTGAACTCCTAATGCATGTCTCATATCTCTTTGGAGTGCTTGTATTGCCATGGTCGGGTTTCTTCGGATACTTAAGTGGATATAGCGGTTCTGCCGCTGATTAGTAACACGCCTTCTACCGCTTCTAGGTCTATCACGAAGAGAATTGGTCTGGAGATACCGGTTCCATACACGAGACACATCACTTTGCCAAACGCCAATGCTGTTTGCTACGAACCTTTGCACGGTCAATCTCACTTATGACTTGACGATTCATGTTTGCACTTAAAATCGTAAAAATCAAATGCCTTGAATGTTAAAATGATCGCACTAAAAATGTTATCTTACAAAAAAAAACTGTAAACATCTAAACATCTGTATATTGCAAAAAATATGGAACATATTGAAATGGTAAACATTGATAAACAAGCCAACAAAAAATTGTTAGCGCAAAAAATTCCTTCGCATCCGAAGAAGGTGATGCAAAACTTTTGAATCTATATTGTGTACTAGGGTACGTAAAAAAAATCCTAAAAAGGCACGTATTTATCAGCCCCCGTAACAAACACTGAATCTAAGATAAACTTGCGACAGCGCTTTTACTTTATAGAATCGATATGAAAGATCCGAAGAGTGAGTTGTTCCTAGTTTATCTACGGAGTTATTGGTCTTGTTCCTGTTCATTTAATCTTGGTTTTGGCTTTTTCGCAAGACCAAGACCAATTTTACTCATGACTAGAAAAAATCATGTAGTGTATTAACATACGTCACAGTTAATGAATTTTTATTTGTTATAGACATGCATTCATTAATTTTAAAAAATTGGTTTTGGTTATTTACTTGTTATAATAATAATAATTAGAAACAAATTAAAACAAGGATAGATCCTGTGATAATAACAGTTTCAGGTTAAATTCAATATAAATACTGCAGTCTCAGTACTCCAAGTTAACAAGCAGTCATGATGTTGAAATATACTCTTGTAATTTGTGCAGCATTTCTGATTATTGTGGTGAGTTTTTTTTAGAATATATGCAAGTTATTAGTAGTAATTTCGTTCAATATGAACTATTATTGTTTATTATGTACCTAGTTATTTAATTGTTTTATAATTTAGAAGTCGGTGGAAAGTAAAACATAAACTTGTATCCCTAGTTACTATACGAATATTATAGCAAATTTGAATAGTATATTCTTCAAAGAGTGCAGAATGATGGCTATTATTCACGCGGATGAAGTTCCAAAAGTCCAAAACGAGGGAGCGCAGCGAGAGAGTTTTGGAATCATCCAAGTGAATAATAGCCATTCTACGCAAGTAAAAGACTATACTTTTTCCACGACTAAAATAAAAAAACTTCCAGTGAGGATCGAACCTCGATTGTCCGCGCCATAGTCAACCACCACTAGGCTATAGAGCATATTTATAAAAATGTAAAGAGTAAATATATATACGTAACTCATATTTTTAATCGGAACCCTTACATTTATGAATGAAATTAATTCCGGAAGGTGTACATATTCATTATCGCTACTGTTGTCCATTTTTTTCTCTTATAATACGTAAAATTATGATTTTATAATTATTTTGACGTTTCAAAGGACGCGCTGTCAGAAGCGATTTGCGTTCTTAGGTATTTGACGTTTCAAAGAGACGGTTTGATTTATCCATTTCAATTCATTTTAGCGTGAATTCTGATAATAATAGAATGTGATTGGCTAACGAGAGTGAATTCTTTTTATTATTCAATGTGCAGCTAAATATGTAAAAATAATTTGTGCTTTATTATTTAGTCGTGGAGAAACGAATTTACATATCTTCGGCTGAGATGCAAAACCGTGTAAGTACGGAAATTTCTGAAATTGAGATTTTTATACAGAAATTTCAGAAGTTAAGACCTCCATCTAAGTATTAACTAACCCGAAAACCAAAGATATACATACCTAGTTTTCTTTTAATTCTTCCATAATTTATCAACATTACTTAACAAAGTGATTCGAGTTCACCAAAAATATCAGTTTCTTTTGTCTCTTGTAAAATTTGTTAAAACGGAGTTACAGGGTTTTGCATCCGACGATATAAAATAATGATTTGTGCACAATGGCAGAACTTCTTGCATTATCATTAGCATCCTCGGGTTTGAATTTAGTCTCGATCTGAGAGGACAAAAGTATCATCGTGAATAGTGAACAAATTACGAAAATAGGGCTCTAATGTTGAAATATGTTTGTTTCAGGGATCTGCGAGCGCACAAGGTTCATTTGGAGGAATGCCAAATTCTGGACCAGGAGGATCGGAAAGTGGCAGTGCCGGTGGTGGCATGGGAGGAGGCATGGGTGGAGGTATGGGAGGAGGCATAAGTGGCGGATTTGGAGCCAATGGTAGGGCACAAGGACAAGCAGGTGGTGAAGCTGGAAAATGAATATCAATTATCTTCAATTTTAACCAATCCTTTATAAATAAATCTGATACATTTTGATTTATTTCTTGTAACATATACAGCTGACTATATTTTCCCAAAATCTTATTGAACTAAACAATATACAAACTCACTCTTAGAAGTTTTGAAAACTTGAAATATGGCATATTTTTCAGACATTCTTAGCTCAAACAGCAATCAGATTGATATTTTGTTTAAGTACTGTTTGAAGTTCCATTGTATTAGTTAGTTTTGCATTGGTTTCTACTCATTATAAACTATATCAAGAATCTGTTTTGTATTACTGAAAATACAGTAAAAAATGTTAGCTATATAAGGTTTTATCAGGGTAAATACAGTTCAAATTTGTCAAGGGCCGACTTGTTAATACAAGGAGTTTTTTGTACATCTCTTTTTTATACAACTTAATTTTTATTATAGAAACTTCCAGAAAGTTTTCCATATTATATTAGTAGTCAAGACATAATCTAGTAGTCAAAAAATAAGATACAGTTGCTGAGTCTGTCCTTACAATATTAAGTCAGACATTCCAAATGTTTTTTTAACATTATAGAGATTTGTTTCAGAGGTTTTATTGATATATTCTAAAGTTCTTTTTCCACGTTGCGTAAAATCGCAGCGTCTTGTTGCTTGGACAAACCGCTGGAAAATACAATTAACATCCATAGTTTATTGCTGCGACTCATCCAAGTGAGAATCTCACCAATGAGATTGATGCATTACGGGTTGCCTGAAACGAGAGAGATTCAATCTCTCATGGTTCGGACCGATAGAAAATCTCGCCAAAAGCGGTGAGAAGCTTAGAAACATGGGTATTGGATTTCGTCCGGTGATATTGCAGATCTCACTATTTCCTTTGAAAATACGACAAATTTGAAACTCTCATGTTTTAGGCAACCTTGCAATAGCCTATCTCATTGGTGAGATTCTCACTAGTCCCTTAAGAATACGGGCCCTGGCATAGGAGAAACGAAACGTTTTGCCAACTTGATTGACAGTGTGACAGCAATGTCAGAGTGGAGCAGCCAATAGAAATTTTGGGTTGGTGCGACAAAATCCACCAGAAAAGTTACCAAGCCGCAGCGACTGGTATAGGCTGAATAGTTTTTGCCGCCCTTGCCTCAAAATTGTCATATCATACATTATTTTTACAATGCAACAATTTCGTTGTAATTGCACGTAAAATAATTTTTCGGTATATTTTTGAGCTAATCGAAGCTCAATCGTGTATGGGCGGGGTAATGGGGTATTCAGTAAATAATTCATTATATTCGAATAAAAATCGAAAAATTATATACAAACCGTCCAGTTCGTAGCCTCCAGCCAGTAGTAAGACTGGCATGTGTGAGTTGTTAGTGGGAAGAGGGGCATATTTTTTACAATTTTGCTCTTTTCCACAAAAGTGTGGGCAAAGGGCGCAGAGGCAAGAGGCCGATTACTGATTGAGGGGCGGCGACCTAGCTGTTTCACTCTAGAATATGGAAGTTTGCTACTCTTGGAATGTGAAGTGAGAGAGAAAAGTCATCGACAAAATATGTTGCAGTCTTCTATCTGTAAGACATCAGAAGACAGTCATAGAAAAATCTTTTTGATTTCTATGAGGTAACAAAAAATTCGTTCCCCAAATTTGCCGCCCTAAGCTCGAGCCTACTCAGCCTGCTGGTTAATCCGCCAAAGCACGCGCCCAACAAAAAAACATGCCAAGTTGCATGCAACGTTTTCGAGTTGCAGCGTCAACTCGCACGGTGGAAAATGGACTTTACATAGTGGAACTGCACACTATCCATATACATTAAAATTATTGACGATAGTATAAAAAATTACAATTATTTATCAAAATAGAATTTTAATTTGCAAGCTGTCATATATTTAGGGATGTATGATGTCATAGACAGGCTATTCTAACGTTTTGGACGAAAATTTAAGATGTATTTTAAAAATTGCATCTTAGATATTTATTTTTCACAAGAAATAACATTTAGAGCTAATGCACTGGAGAAGTTTATCAAATCCTATTATTTGTAAGGATTAGTAGTAAAAGTTCTTTATTTTGGAATGTACATTATATTTAACTTCATGATTCTTGAAGTAGTTCTTCCTCCATTTTATCAAATTTTTCTTTAATATCTTCTGGTACTTCCACAGCTTTTAAATTATCCAAACCAATTTCTTCTTCGGTTCTAAAAAAAATAATAGATTTAATAAACACCTTTTTAAAAATTAATAATAATGTAAGAGTTGACTATTGAAATTTTTTCATTGATTGTTGATTTCAATATTTGTAATGAGCAAAAGTGGAAATAATAACCACCTACTGATTGTAATTACCAACTAAAAAGTTCAGGAGGTATAGATGGAACATTGTTAAAGATAATTGCAATTTGTCTTACCATTTATATTTATGTTACCTACTAAGTATGTGTGAACAAAACTAATTTTAGATTTGTGAGTTTCTATAATTGTTTCTACTGATTTTCATGCACTTACCTTATCAAAATATCAACTAGGTTCTCACAAGCAGACAATACCTTCTTATCTTTTTCCCATCTGTGTAGTTCTCTCAATATAATATATGCATTTTTATTCCTTACAAATTCTCTATTGGACTTCTTTGTCACTAATTGAGTTAGAGCCTCTATTAACATATTCCTTGAAAAATCAAATTGTTAAAATCACATTGATTTTTATTGATAAATATTTATACAATACAATAAAAACATTTACAAATTGGAAAGATCCATATCAGAAAGTAATGTGTTTGAAGATTAGTTTCAAAATCACAAATAATACTATTGACTTGATAATTACCTCACCTTATGTCTGGATCTTCTTCTCTTAATTTATCTTCTGGCAAATATTGTAATTCAAGAGGAAGTTTATCATTATCTTCTTCATCAAAGTTTTCATTTCCTGATAATGGCAATAGTAAATGTGGTAAAATATCAACATCTTCACTCAATAACCATTCATGGAAGTCTTCCTCAAAACAACAATTTTTCAATGTACCTATTACACCCCCTCTTTTCACTAAAGATGCAGAATATCCAGTAAAAGGCAGAAGTCTTTGAATAACACACTTATTTTTGTCTAAAATAAATAATCGAACTCTACGACTTTGTGATAAATTGGACAAAACTGGTCCTAGATAATGAAGTTTGGCACCCTTTTTATTGTAAGCTATTTTAGTAAAAATATTAATGATATCATCAAATGTTTTACCACTTTCTTCTATGACATCAATTACTTTTTCTATTAGATGAGAAGGTCTAGAAACATTTGAGAGGATCATACAGCATTGGTCAGCAATGGGACTTTCAATATTGAATATGTGTCCTAGAATCTCCTTTATTATATTTTCTGGTGGTCTTTGTAAAGGAAGACAATCTTCTTTAGTATTCAAGTTAACTAGTGTTACTGCTCCTTTCTCATTAGCGGATATATTAACTAAACACATACTTGCATCTTTTGCAATTGGCACTGTTCTATCTCCCATAAGACTAATCAAAGATGTGAGTAATTGGTGTTTTGATAATATAATATTGATTCCTTCTTCTGAACCAGTTAGACCTAATATTTAAAAGTATAAATATGAAGAGAATATAGTAAATTCTATTAACTTTTAGTTTACCTAAAACATGTTCTACGGCTATAGCTTTCAAATCTATTCTGGCACCTATTTGAACGAATTTTAGTAATTCTTCAAGAGAGTCCCTCATATTTATTTCCATTTTTTGAGATTGTAGAACAATCCACAAACCATAACCTTAAAATGTTCACGTTGTGATTGATTATATATCCCCAGAGCCAGATGGTGTACTCTGTGATATATCTGTCTGTGACAGTGTGACCAGTGACTGGCTGTCACCACTGGCACCTCTGACCACAGAGTACACCATCTAATGATCTAATGTGTACTCTGTGCCTCTGACCATACACTCAACTAGTCAACTAACCAACCACAGACCACTTACCTTGAAATATTGTGAAGCATAGTTTCACTTTATTCATAATTCTAAAATAGAATGAATCATTGTAGAGAATAAGTAATAACCCAATATAGTTTAATGTGGACACTCTGTATAAACACTATAGAAAACAAGAAGGTACGCAACTGAGCAGACATTAGTGCATGTTTGGTTTTATACCATATAGAATAGAGCTTTCCAGCAGATGACAGCATCGAACAATAATTGTATTGATTGACCTCTCTATTCTGTATAAGTTCGGCTTCCACTGAGTGTGATTGAGAGTATAGAGTATAGAGTGGTTTCACGTATTCGAAGAGTACGTTACTCACCCCCGAACCATCATAGAGCATTCAGAGTTTATACTTTTCACTCTAATGTCATTACTCGAAGTAGGTTACCTGTAACTCGAACCAATTCGAAGTGAAAAGCGTCAAAAGAGCCAAACGAAAGGAGTGGCGAGTGACCAATCCGAGCACACCTATATTTGAGTCTAAGGTTCCGGAATTACACTAGACCCAAAGCACCGAATCATTTGGTCATTTGGTGCCTAAAGGCCCAAAGGCTCTCAAGGTAGTAAGAGGTTAATTATTAATTTTAATCAATATGATAGATTGATAGATTTTAATTTTTGTATAAATACTACAACATATATTACTAGAGCAGTTAATAATCATTCCCACCCTTCAATCATTTTGTAAAAACTTCATTGTGAACTTCATCAAGATGTTATGATAGATAGCATTGAAGGAAGAAACAAGGTAGAATTATTAGCCAATTCGCTTTTTCTCCTGATAACATGATTTCTTTGTTTAAATTGTAAATATTTTTTCTCTATTTAAGATATATGATTGTCTTATATCGATACAGTCGATAAGAATCTTATTTTGTCTATGTCAAAGATATCACGAATCATTTTTTCAAATATATAATATTGACATTTCCATTTCCAGAAATGTCAAGTGTCAACAGGATACGATAGAATAGAGAGGTCACTCAATGCAAACTTTGCTGGATGCTGCCATCTATTCTACATTTAGATTTTGGAAAAATTCAACTGACAAGGCTCACAGTTTACACTACACAATTATATCCTTATTGAGATATATTTTCCATTAAGCAAATTCTATACGGTATACGTTATCTACCAGAAGGTTACCTCTCTAATATGTATGCAACCATGCAACGAAACATTCACTTGTGCCTAATCGGTTGCATACCTCCTTGATGCTTATATATCATAAGTTTTACTGGTCTAAGATGCTTATAGTTGTAATACAGTGGTTGAATAAAAGTATACTACCTTAAACAATGGTAAGGTATACCACATATACTATAAATACAGTATACTTAGTTTGCTTGTAGTTTTAAACTTGCGAAACCGTACCAGAAGTGACGGCTGTATTTCTGTGGTTTTAAAACGTAGTCTATGGATTATGTTTAGCTATGGTCTATGGTTAAATGTCAAATGTGACGATCAAACGTGGCTGACACTAGCTGATCTGTATGTTTCTTTATATACATACTTTCATTTTTATCTGTATCAATGATAAAACTGTGCAATTACGGAGAATCTGTGATATGATATGAACTACATGTATTTATTTCAAAGTCAAAACACCCCTGCTGTAATCAAAACCGTAAGATGATACTTTAAAGTTATAGATAAAAGGCTTCTCTGCTTAAAAAATCTGTTAGTTATTTATTGATTTTTAATGGTTTTTCAGTTGAAAAATGGCTTTAAAAAAGGTAAAAGGAAATATAGAACGAATGTTTGATAAGAATTTAACTGATCTAGTGAGAGGAATACGAAATAACAAGGAAAATGAGGTATGTAAATATTTGTTGTAAGGTTATGGTCTTAATATAGTTCATTCACTTAATACTTTTTCTTTTAGGCCAAATATATTTCAGAATGCATGGAGGATATCAAACAAGAACTAAGACAGGATAATTTATCAGTTAAAAGTAATGCCATTGCTAAACTCACATATGTAAGTATATATTTATATAGGAAACATATTTAACACCCAGAATTTTTCCTTTTGTAATTTAATCAATTAAATTAAATATTTATGTTCAAGTACCTTGGTCGTAAAAGCTATACTTTTATCAACATTTCACAATTAAGACATTTAAACAGTTTCAAAGTTTACTTTAATTAAAAATGATGGATTATATATCTGCTGTTAATAGAGCTGAAGATATTTGTTACACTTTCTCAGACTGACCTAGAAAGTGGATATTTGTATGAATATTTCAAATTCTTCAACTTTATTTTGACATTTTTAACGTACCTTAAAAATTGAAAATGTTACTTACTCAGAAAATCCATATATAAGTATTATGCTAATTTATTACATCATGCACCTTTTGTATTTAAACATATGACAGCATTGTAATACAATAGAATAGTAGACTACTTAAAGCATTTATTATAAAACTGTGATAAACATGTTAAAAATAATGTTGTCTTTCTTTCAGTTACAAATGTTGGGCTATGATATATCTTGGGCTGGTTTTAATATAATAGAAGTTATGAGCTCCAGCAAGTTTACATTGAAACGAATAGGATATCTAGCTGCCAGCCAGTCATTTCACTGTGATTCAGAGGTGAGAGTCATATCAGTCTACATATTAAAACAGATCTTCATTTAGCACCTGCACAAGACAAATTTACGATGGTAACAACTGGGAAATATAGTAGAAATGTTCAATTTTTAAACAATGGATCATAATTTCTAGAAACTGATTAAATTGAAATAATTTTTAAATGTTTTGTGGTTGGTGTTAATGTTGGAAATATAAAAAGGGATATTATTGGTTCTGCTTGATTATTTAATGCATCATTGTGTTTTTAATAGCAGTTAGTTGAGTCACTTGTACATGTAAAACCTCTGAAACAGCTTTCATGACTAAATATGATAAAACTGAGCATGTATTCTCTGGTCATTTATCAAACCAAGCAATGTTTCGGTAGTTCTCAGAAAAAGTAGCAACCAGGGAAACTATTTCATGGGGAGAAAGATTTAAATTGTCATTGTTGTGGGTTTCGGTTGTGAATTTTTTGTATTGCAATATTTCATTTGGTCGAATATATAAATTAAGAAAAGTTTACCTTTTGAAGTAGAGATTATTTCTCATTTAAGTCAAATGTTTAGTCTATAAATTTATATTAATGATAATTTTGTTTTTTTTCAGTTACTAATGCTTACCACAAATATGATAAGAAAGGAATTAAATTCCCAAAATCAATATGAAGCAGGTCTGGCGTTAACATCTTTGAGTTGTTATATAAGTATGGACTTAGCCAGGGATTTGTCAAATGATATCTTAACATTGGTGAGATTGATTATTTCATATTCCAAATTAGATCAATCTTCTCGGTTTCTCTTTATTATAAAGATGTTCAGTGTGCCTTCCAAGAATGTTGCTTTTCACTGAAAATACATATTGTAGAGTTAATTACTAAAATTGTCCTCCGTTTTATTCCTATCGAAAATCATTAAGCAGTGGAGAGGTTCCTAGAAAGCACATAAACCTCATATTAATCATAATTTAGAGCACTCCTGCTTGGATTTCTAGTAATTCGAATCTTTCACCTTTTTTTAAATCCTGAATAGTAAAATATTTTTGAAAATAATATATTGATTTGGGTTTATTTTTTGAAATGTTAAACCTATGTCTATATTTTAGCTCAGTTCTACCAAACCCTATATAAGAAAAAAAGCCGTTCTTATGATGTATAAAGTTTTTCTAAAATATCCAGATGCCTTGAGGCCCGCTTTTCCAAGGTTAAAGGAGAAACTGGAAGATCCAGATCCTGGTAGGTGAAAACTACAACCTTATACAAAAATTGCTATAATTTTTCCCTATTGATACAAACCATAATTATCAAATTTTAATGAATAAAATTGAAATTAGAGATTTTTATGAAATTTTAGGTGTTCAATCAGCGGCAGTGAATGTCGTATGTGAACTAGCGAGGAAAAATCCTAAGAATTATTTAAGTCTTGCTCCGGTTTTCTTTAAGTTAATGACAACAAGTTCAAATAATTGGATGTTGATTAAGATAATTAAATTAGTAAGTATCACGAAAAAAATACATTGTACAGCATCAAAACTCATTTACACAATTTTTTGAAACACTTTTTGACATGTGAAGCAGTGTTAACTTCAAAAATATGAGATATTCATACATATTCGTACATAATTTTTGTCAAATGCAAATATAGTTTACTTATTGATGGGACATTATATATTTTTATATGATAAAAAAGCTGAATTCCTTCCCTTTCAGAAAATGTATAATTTCTGGTAGTTTATTTAAAAAAATTACTGAATAAATTGGATTTATAACAATGAGATTTTATGTCATCTTCAATGGGTATAAATATATTGTTTAGAATTTATATGTTGAAATGCCACAAATTATACACTTCCAGTATGGGAAAGAGTCGGCATTAACACATGGTTAAAATATATAGGGTGTTACATTTAAAAAATCGAGATGTTCGCATAAATATGCTCATAAATTCAGATGACACCCAGTATTATAGGTTCAATGCAAAAATTTTCAACTTATATTTCTTTTTATGTACCAGTTTTCAGCATTTACTATGGTAAAACCAGCAGTGGGTTTGAAATTGAGCCAACCTCTGTTAAATATCATAGCAAGGTATTTTAAAATTAGAATGTGATAGTATCAGGTGTTCGCTAGTTATTTTTATAGTTTTTGCCAGAATATTTTGGTGTTGATATTTTGTCTGCAATTCCGAGAACTCTGTTGCTTTAGTGTGTATGAACAATCAAAGGAAACAAGAATAAATTCGTGGATCTTCAGTTTGTGTCATTTAAGTACACGGTTTAAAAATGTTTTTGATGTCGATATTTGCATCAAATTACACAATTTAAAGAGCCCAGGGTTCACTTACAAATGTTTATAAACAATACAAACTTTCACATTATAAAGTCCTTCTGAAGTTTCCCCTCCCCAGTGGTAGAAAAATATGAAATATTTTGGGTTGGAAACTTGGTCTGAATTGCCCCTTTTGGACCTAACATGTAGAAGAAGTCCATGACTCAACATTTCCGAATAAATTGGGAACTTCCTCCCATAAAACATATCTGTAGATAATTTAAATGATAAGTTGTATATTTATAAACCAAAATATTACAATATCATAAGAATTTCTCCAGATCATACAATTTGTCAACATTAACGAAAAATTTGCATGTTTAAAATAATGATAATCATACACCTGATATTCATCCATTGTTTACACAATAGTTGCTTTCGTTTTGCACTTTTTCTTTCCTAATCTTGGCTAATTGAGCATGGCGTACACATATATTTTTTGTTTTGTTAAGCTGTTTCCATCGTGTCAACTTAGATTAGCTAAGATTCGAGATTTCGTGTAAAATGAAAGAGCTCATTGTAAGGGGTTGGCAATGTAGATTCATTCGCGCTTTTAGTAATAATCTTCTTGCAGTACCAAACTTAATAAAAATGTTATTGATAAACTTTTTGCAAGTATATATGCTGTATAATGGGGTTTGACAAATGCACAATTTTTATAACATTATATGTGCAGTGTATGCTTTGGTGCCATACTTCTGGTCAAGGTTACCAAAATACATAGAAACCCCTTAATCGAAAGTTAGCATGTGATTAATACTTGTTATTGTCTCATATGCTAGAAGATGTTAAATAAATGAAAAAAGTTGTTGGGACTTTTCAATTTTGCCAATTTAATATCAACGTACCTAATATACAATTTCATAATATATATATTAAAATGTTTTTGAGGATAATGTGTACTGTACTGTACTGCAAGTAGATCACAATATGTATATTGAAGACACAAAGAGCTGTTGAGTTACATGCTTAGTAATTTTGTTTTTAAATTAATTTTTAGTTTGGTGCCCTTACTCCTTTAGAACCTAGGCTAGGTAAAAAATTAATAGAACCCCTTACAAATCTTATACACAGGTATGTACACGTTTTTTGCACGATATTAAAAATTATTCAAGAACAAAATTGGTATAATCGAACTGCGGTCAAAAATATTATGAGGTCAATTCTTATTCATTCAATATTATCGATCTCCATGTTTTTTCCTTTTCTCTTACGTCGAGGTCATTCATATTCATTATTAGACTTGAAATTTCATAATTTTGGCGTCATAAGATCAAAAAGCAATTTGGGGAGTAAATAATACAACCATTACAACTACTGAAAATACCTCCTGTCAAACTAGTAGCTTATATAGAAGACTCGAAGCTTCTAGAATGGAAGTAGATAACATGGGAAATGGTACAAAGATTCAGTGCGTGGGCTGTTGAGCACAACCAAATGAATTAATGACAAATCAGGAGAAGAGTTTATGGGAAATTTTATAGTATTTCAAGGCACATCCTTTTAAATCGAAATTGATTTGCATAGAAGGATTTATAATTCTTTATTTGCCTTATTTATTAACATTATATTGTTTTTAGTTTATTTTCTTTTGTGTTCCCATTGTATTTATTCTTACTTATCTCCTTGTTTCAGTTCTGTTATCTTTGTCGTTTGTTTCTAAATATTAATTATCATTTAATTGTGCCAGGTTATTAACCTCACCTCCGGTCATTTAAGATGCAGCGATCGCAATTCGATTGTGCTTTGAATATTCATCATCTGAAGTAGGTTTTAGCTTATAATTTTGATCATTAAACATACTAGATGAATAACGCACAATCCCGGCCATAAATATTTTTGAAAACCAACATTTATTTCATCTCAAAACAAGTATAACAATAGTCGGCCCATCATCAGCAATGACATTTTGTTTGTGGATTTTTTAACACTAATACTGCCACTGGTATTCTTAGTATTCGTATCTTGCTGTTGACATGTGAAACGTAACTTTAAAATCGACTTCTGCTAATTTCTTAGTGTCTTGCTGTTCTCTATATACAAGTTAAACCATTAAACAAAGTTTCTTAATAGAGTAAGATCCCAGAGCGATAAGACATAACTTATTTTCAAATAGATGAAATGTTAGGTTCTCAGTAGCATATCGTGTGATTTGAATACCTGTGTGTTTGTGGAGCTAGCCTAAGGGCACCTGGTCAGGTATCAGGCGAGAAAGGTAACTAAAAATAAGAGTTACTTCACTTAAATTTGTATGTCTGATTTTTATATATGTTTTGTAGAATAATATTCTAGAGTAGTATCATAAGTGTCAGACACTTTCCATGGACCAAAACTTTTGTCAGACGTCTTAAAGCTGAAAAAAAAAATAAACTTTATTTATTTTCACATGTCTGACTTTCAAATATGTTATCAGGGCAACTATTACTAAGTTATATGTCCTCCCAACAGACCCGAACTATACTGAATACTATACGTTGTGCATGAAGGGCACATACACATTAGTCTGAGACATTGTGAGTTAATATACAGGGTGATTCATAAGTAATGGGCCAAATTGTAAATGTACGTTCAGAAGGCCAAAATAATAATATTTTCATTAACAATAATGGGTCTTAGTCTGCTCCTTACTGAGGTACAGGATGTTAAAGCGAAAAAAATGAAATAGATTTTTGTTAATAGATCAGCTACTTTTCTACATAATGACTTGAAAATTGGGTATGAACTAGTTTTTGTAAGGGTAGACAAGAATGTGTGAGAGGATTTGAGTTATCTCGTAGATGTCGCCACATTCGCCATATGAATTAGATAAAATCAGCTACACATTTTTTATCGCTCATTATTTTACAACTTACTTATTTAATTTGGATAGCCCCATCATTTCTGTAGAAAAAGCTATACTTCTTTGATCTTCAAAATATTAACGATTTTCGAGATATTTGAATTTTACTAAGTTTATTTATTTTATGTGGAGCTTTAAAGTGTCTGACATAAGTTTTGGTCTATGGAAAGTGTCTGACACTTGTGGTACTACTCTAGAATATTATTCTACAAAACATATATAAAAATCAGACATACAAATTTAAGTAAAGTAACTCTTATTTTTAGTTACATTTCTCAGCTGATACCTGCCCAGGTGCTCCACAAACACACAGGTATTCAAAGAACACGAGATGCTACTGAGAACTAACATTTCATCTATTTAAAAATAAGTTATGTCTTATTGATGAAACAAAATTTGTAAAAAAATTAAAACATTTCCCGAATTGTCATGTCTTTCCACTTATGCATAAAAAGGACTTCGTGAATCTCCATTTTAATGTTGGTTTCAGATCATTTGTGCCGTTTTTCTTCTAGTATATCTTCGATTTTATTTGTTAACGACTGTTTTTTAGTACATCTGCGATGAGTCTACTCTACGAGTGCATCAACACAGTTATAGCTGTTCTAATTAGTATTTCGTCTGGTATGCCGAATCATGCTGCCAGCATACAACTTTGCGTCCAAAAATTAAGGATTCTGATTGAAGATTCCGATCAAAATTGTTAGTATACTACGCTTTATAGTATGAATTTTTATTAAGTGTATTCTTATTTTTTTCAGTAAAATATTTAGGATTGTTGGCAATGTCAAAAATTCTAAAAACACATCCGAAAAGTGTGCAGGCGCACAAAGATCTGATTCTACAATGTTTAGAAGATAAAGATGAATCGATACGATTGCGAGCATTGGATTTGTTGTACGGAATGGTGAGTTTATGTTTTCAATGGGCAATGGTTCTTATAAACTTGGAATATTGAAGAATAATCCAAATTTTATTCGTATAAATGATGAAATTTATCAATTTGCATCTTTTCGTACTTCTAAATAACGAGAGTTGTTTTGTTGAAGGTATCGAAGAAAAATCTTATGGAAATAGTCAAAAAACTTATGGTGCATATGGATAAAGCCGAAGGAACCATCTATCGAGATGAATTACTTAGTAAAATTATTCTAATTTGCTCTCAAAACAATTATCAATTTATAACGAATTTCGAATGGTACGTTACTGTTTTAGTGGAATTAGCCCAAATGGAATTTGGTTCTAAGCAAGGTACAATATTTCACCGAAATCATTTATTATTTTATTACACAGTGATTGTAATTATTATTTCTTTCTTTAAGCTAGTTGTCTTGTATGTGTTACAATATTACCGAAAAGTTTTGGTGTGATATACTTTTATTTAATATTTAAAGTATATCTTCAGGTTCTATTTATTCTGGCTCTTTAATTATATTTCACATACTTAGAATGAATAAAAGCAACTTATTCGTTTAGCATAACTGTATTGAATAATAATCAAAATTCATGTCTACAAATCTATAACCCAACAAAAATGCTCACACTACAATAAATAAATAAGTACCTGGCAACAGTAGGGACATGTACTGAATTCCTGTAGTTCATTCAACTACGTAATTCGCGCATGCCTAAGTATTGACCAACTATCAATTAAAACAATATATTTTACGAAATATATCTTTGTCTATCCACTACATTGGGTCTTATCTATGGTAACAGTAGAGGGGCATAAAGTGCCACAGTACTTAGGCCACAATTGGCCCATTGTGCATCCTTCTGAGGTTCAGACTTCCTTCTAGCTCGTCATCCAGCCTACTTGTTTGAAGTAGGCGATAACGTCGCCGGAAGTAAGCTCCCTCATGCTGGCTTGTGTTAGCCTGTACTCACCGAATACGGAAAACCTAAATTGAGAGAATGTCGGACATTCACAAAGAATGTGTTTGACAATCTCATCTTCCTGTTCACATCCTCTACAAAGTGAAGTGTCAGACAGACCCAGTCTGTAGAGGTGTTTTCGTAGGTGGCAGTGACCGGTCAGAATACCCGTGGCTGTCCGAAGGTTCAGTCTGTTCATGGTCACGTATTTTTTGGCTACTTTGCTGTCCGGATACTGCAGCAGTTCCTTGGCAAGCCTGCAACCTTCTGCCTCGTCCCATCTACCCTTATACTTTTCAAGGGAGTGTTCCTTTATTAGGTCAATCATAGCTGACGCCGACAGACCAATGAAAGTGCCAGGTCCCAAGAGTTTTTGGGAGGCTGCTTTCCTAGCTAGTGAGTCGGCAATGTAGTTACCTTTCGATTTACTGTGGCCCTTGATCCAGCCTAGAGTGACTTCGTTGTTGCTACACATATACTCTCATACTTGTACGGTGCGGTGGAATAAGTGTTACCCCCCCCCCCTATTAACTACTCTATTTTTATATTTTAATCCCCGTATGTAATTATCAATGATTTAGTACAAGTTTCAGTCAATTTTTTAGGATCCTAAATAAATGATAGATACATACACATTTATCATCAATTTTTCAGTCAATTTTGAAATTGACGAAACTTATCCTATTTCTGTTCAATTTTAATTGATAGAAAATATTTATAGAACCAGTCCTATTTTCTATCAATTAAATGACAACTTGGGGCAAACATATAGGGTGAACTTTATTTTAAGGTTATTGATTTTTTCATTTTTTTTGATGGTGGTGACATTGGTTCTGCTACATAACCAACGTTTATTCAAAGATTATATATTATATCGTTTATTGAGGGGTGAGAATGTTGTGTATGTGAAAGTTTTTCGATTGAGCTATTTTAAATATCAAAAATTCCGTGGTCACACTTATTGAACTATATAAAGAAAGACCTTGCCTTTACATTCTCAATATGAAAATAAGCACATGAGGGCTTCTCTTTCTTATATAATTCCTAACTACGACAATATTAATAATAGTTGCTGCTGCCAATAATAAAAATTCTGTGTCCATTGTTGTCTGATACCTATTTAAATTGAAAAATTCAAATTCTTTGCTAAAATCTGAAAAGTGACAGGCTACTAACAAAAACATACTGCTCAGTGCGCATAATCAAAACCTAAATAAGTGACTAAAACATGGTGTGTTGCGAACACATTTTTGTCTTGTCAATATTTTATTGTTCTAAGCTTAGGATCCTAAAAAATTGACTAAAACTTGTACTAAATCATTGATAATTACAAACGGGCAATCTTAAGAAAAAAGCTCAAACAGGTGAATTTTTATATTAAACGTAATATGTTATGACATAAAAGTTTCGAACCTGACATAATCACTCTTCATGGAGGTGTCATCCCTTCGATTTTTTTAAATGAGAAAGTGCATCACGCGACACCTCATTTGAAGCCTATTGAAACACTGATTTCAAAAATGTATAACACTTTGGTTAAAAAATTAACAGAGTCTGAGTTATTCGAGAGTTTTAATCCTACTTTACCAATGAAAAAATCTACCGTCAAGCCAACAGAATTCATTGAATTCTTGCAAAGTAAGATTGAAACTCTCGAATAACTCAGACTCTGTTAATTTTTGAACCAAAGTGTTATACATTTTTGAAATCAGTGTTTCAATAGGTTTCAAATGAGGTGTCGCATGATGCACTTTCTCATTTAGAAAATCGAAGGGATGAAACCCCTATGAAGAGGGATTATGTCAGGTTCGAATCTTTTATGTCATAACATACTACGTTTAATATAAGAATTTACCTGTTTCAGCTTTTTTCTTAAGATATAAAAATAGAGTAGTTAATAGGGAGGGGGGGTAACACTTATTCCACCGCACCGTATAAATACTATCAACAGTTGTCTCAAATTGCTATCAGGCAACGTCACTCATCCTTTTTCTCTGGCCGTTTGAATTTACCGCTCAAATCAAACTAGTATACTTTGGTCCAGTGTTAATATTATTTCAACTCGGAACAAATTCAAACTCATAATTCTTCTTCATTTAGGTAAAATGTTTTGTCACAAGTCCATTGCACAACTATATTAATATCCACCATAGTAGAATAGTTGTTTAATATCCTCGTAACTTTCTCAAAACGTTACAAAGCATATTGTAAAACGATCAAGCTAATTTGTTTTATGAAACATATCAACATTTTTATAAATTACATTCGATTTACATTTTTTCAAGGCCACGTAATCGGAGCACAACTAATGGACGTTTGTATTAGAGTTCAAGCCATACGAGCTTTTACAGTAGCAGAAATGGCGCAAATCTTGGACGTGTATACCTCAACTTCTCAGTTCACTATCATGCAAGAAGTCTTGTATGCAGCAGCATGGCTGTGTGGTGAATTTGTGCGGTAAGTAAATCAACATTGAATCAATCTTTAGGTGGTCATTTCTCGCATTCTATTAGGCCAACATCTAAAAGATCATAAACTGTACGAAATCTTTCATCTTAAAAAGTTATGAGATCTCATGTATGTTTCCCGGGGGAATTTTAGGATGTCTGCAGGCTTCAACTTGGGTAAATGTTCCTCTTCTATCCAGTAATCTCCTAGGTGCTGTGCTCTAGGATTCTGAAGTGCTGTACAGTTGGAAAGCATGTGGATGGAGGTTTCTTCTTCCACTATTTTGAGCCTTTTCAGGTGCCCATTCAGGTGACAATGTCCCGTTAGGATCCCTGTTGAAACTCTTAGCGCAGTTTTACTTTGACTTATGCATTCATTTGATCTCAACAGGTTGTAGTCACCCAGAAGAGTCTTTGATTGTATAAGCCCTACTAGATCTCTCCTATGGTCAGATCTTCTCTTTTTGCTCGGCTTTACCTACTTCTTCCAATATTACATTCATTGGGGCTGACTCCGGAAAAGGGTTCAGGCCCCCAGAAAGGTATTTCAGTCCCCCTCTTTGCTAAGATCTCATGTAAAACGAAGTCATAAATGTTTTTCCAATTAGTTACTTATAGTATCTGTACCGATTTCAAACATCTTTTGTTATTTTTTATTTCTAGGGAACTTAAAGATCCTGAACAGACTCTCAAGTCAATGGTGAAGTATAAAATCCTTCCGCAACATATCGAATCGGTGTTTCTACAAAATATCCTTAAAATATTCACCTTTATTATTAGAAAATATGAAGTTGACGAACAATTCGACAATATGTTACGTATTTGCGATATAGTTATAGACAAATTAAACGAGAGTATTAAATCCGGTGAATTAGAAGTCCAAGAAAGAGCTAGTACTTCATTGATCATTGTCAGAATAGTACAGGAGGAATTCTTAGCAAGTAAGTGGTTCGATGCCTGAACAAACATTTGTTTTTCAGGGTCGAGTAACTGTAACTGGTGTGTATAAATTATATTTTCAGGAAAATCTAATGGAAATTTGAAACTTATGGATAACGATAACGGTGAAATTAAAACTATCGAAACCCCATCGATAGCCGATGAACTTGAGAGTTTTTTCGAAAGTGAATTAAATCCAGTAGCTCCGAAAGCTCAGAAGAAGGTGCCCATACCAGAAGGGTGAGTATAAATTGGAATGAGTGAAATGTTGTGAAATGATCATAAGGATCAGATGAACTACTGATTTTAAGTCGGTAATTGTTATAGTCAAATACAGTCTTATCATGCGGGTCATACGATTCAACAAAGACATACTCACCATTTTGTTTTCTTTTATTGCGTTTAATCATAACTTCCAAATAAAATCCGTAAGATGAATAAGACAGACTTATGCAATTTTGACGGGAGAAAAAAGGATATGTATTTAGTTTTCAGCGATTCTAAAAAGTCTTTCACCAGCGAAGTTTTTATTTAAATGTCAGCTATGTCACTTTGACAATTCAAAGTGACAATATGAATAATAAGAAGCAATTTTCCGGTATTTTGCATCCTCAAGCAAAAAAAATTGGTACTTAATCTAATAGATTATTTTGAGAATGAATGAAAAAGTGGAAATTCGTCAACCAGTGTGCAGGAAACATCAACCATCATTATTTTCTCCGGGTATATTTGTAATCCCACATTTTAGTAACCTCTGTGTCTTCTGATTTGATACATATGGTTAGTGACCTTTGAACCCGTACGATAAGAGCTCTTTTGACTATAACATTTAATCTAAATGGAAGTTACTTTTTCTAATATAAAAAAAACAAAAGATGGGAATCTGGAAGAGTATAAGCTCAAAGCGTAACCATATGAGTCTCATAAAAATTTGGTAGCAATGAATAACGAGCAATTTTGAGTGACACAACTTTTATTTGTCAGAAGTAAGGTAAATGTACCTTTCACCGACCTTGCACGTATTGCCGACTATCATACATTTTCGTACATATTTTGAGAGATACGCCATAGTTTAAGTGTTTGCGCACCTGCACAAAGTTGGTAACTCTTCCTTTTACTCCCTGATCCAAATTTCGCGCCAAAAAGTCTCAGCAGTTAGCATTTAGCGTTTATCAACGAGAGAGTACGCACGTTATTCTAGGTTACCTTAAGTAGAAATCCTAATATATTGCAGTTTGATTTTCGTGATTTGCGAAATCCGTGAAGTAAGTACCTTGATTAAATGACTATATAAGAGTACAAAAAACATTTCTGGTTCCTTTTTTGCAAAAATATGAGGGTGAAATAACTTAATTTTCGGAATTTATTTGATGAGAACATCGGTCTGTAAAAGGTGCATTATAATTTACGTTCACTCTATCACCGACCATCGGTCGGAAATTAGGTACAGGGTCTAGTTTATTTTAAAACAGTTTTTGAAGCTTATTTTTTCAAAAATAATTATAGCGGAATAACTTTTGTAGTTGATATATATGTTATAGCATGGAGAGTATTCACCTACCGGCAACTAGTTGAGTGAAATGTTTTAAATGTCATCTTAAAACTGCATGTTTTTCATATTTAATCTTGTTTAGGTAATATTTGTCAGTATTGTTTTATAGTCTTGATGTTAAATGTGGGACAAATTGAAAGTATGATATATTTTTTCATTAAGGTAAATTCACGTTTCGAGAAATTATCCATTAATTCATTAAAAAACTCTTCCTTTTGTTAGCAAATCGCAAAAAATTGATGGTTGGTAATTAGGTTCAGTAAATTTATTCGTTTCCGATTACCGACTGGCTCGGTCAATAATGGTTACTTTTGGTATTTGATAGCTGTAAGTATGTGGTATGATGAGAGAATCTTCCAAATTTACAAATGGGTATTTTGTTTCAGTTTAACATTAAACTGACCAAATTGACCAGCCGATCAATGAATAACGCCAATAGTTTTTTCAAAAGACACCCACAACTTGCTCGTAGAGTTTCACAGAATCTCACAAAACCTAGGGCAAATATAACGGAACAACAAATTCGTAGTTGGTTTGGACGTGTAACAGATTATATAAAAAAAAATTAGAGGAACTTCTGGAAGATCCTAGAAGAATTTTCAATTGCGACGGATCTGCTTTCTTCCTCAGTCCAAAAGAAAAATTTGTAATAATTAGTTAAGGATCAAGGTTTATACAAGAATCCCAAATGATGAGAAAGAATTCCTTACCGTGCTAGTTACCATTTCAGGGGATGGGAGAATACTGAGGCCCACAGTCCTATTTCCTTATAAACGAGTTCCAGCGAATATCCTGTTAAAAATGCCAGGAGGTTGGGGCATTGGCAGATCAGAGACAGGGTGGATGACGAGAGAATGTTTTTTTGAATTTATCACCAATGCTTTTTATGATTGGCTTCTTGTTAACAATATTCCAATGCCAGTAATACTATTTATGGACGGCCATTCCTCACACCTCACTTTGCCCCTCACGGAAATTTTTAGAGCTAAAGTTATTATTTTAATAGCATTATTACCTAATTCAACGCATCGTCCACAACCCTTGGATGTAGCAGTTTTTCATCCCGTAAAGGTTGCATGGAGGGATCAAGTCAGAAAATGGCGACTAGAAAATAATGGTGTAAAACTAAAAAGAGAAGACTTTGCTTCCCAATTAAATGTTTTCCTTCAACGGGGTGCTACTGTAGAGACCATTCGGAACGGTTTCAGAACTTGTGGATTATTTTTAATTCAAATAATTTCTGCTTATCCAGGTAGCTGAGAATAAAAGAATAAACAACACTCCAACAGTTGATACGAAAATCGTTTATCTTTTATCAGATCTCATTAGTTATTTAAATGTAATTTTTCTGAACATGAGCAGTGTAAAATCCATTATAAAACAGTTTTATTTGGCTTCATTCAGGTATTCAAGTATTAAATGTAATACTTAATCATAACTTTATTCTGATTCCAAGTCCTTCTGAGAGACTTGGTCTGTTATTCGTATATTTCGCAAAAGAAATTCACAAAAAATATATTCGCTCGCACCCTTATTATATTTCTCTTTCTCTTGTTTTTATTTCCTGGTCGTTAATTGGTACCAAATCGGTCTGTAATGGGAACGTATATTAACACTGGTCGGTAAAACGGTCATTGATTCGAAATGTGAATTAATAATTTTTTATGTAGTTTTAGAGCATAACAGAATTTTTTATAAGAAAATACTCTTTTTTGCTGAAGTCTAAAAATCTAAACCTTTTCATTAAAAAATAATTGTGTAACCCAATAACGGCATTTTGCTTAATGCTCAAACCTTAAGAAGTCGGTGAAAGGTACATTTACCTTATACAGGGAAAAATATTATGAAAGCCAAAGGGAATTATGCCAAGTTAAGTTTTGATAAAATTGGTATAAGGCAAATGATTATTATTATGTCGGATAGCTAAGCAGCCATTGAAGAACTGAGATTTTGTAAAGACCCAAAAAAATTATGCAAGAGTAACATCCTTAGCCTACTGTAAGTCTCAGGGCACACTGGAATAGAATGAAACGAAATAGCAGTCACCCGGTGCGACTTGAGGTTAATCAGCTGAAAATGCATGTGGTCTGAGCTGTAGGATGAAACGGCGCATTTATAAAAGAATAGCTTGGGTTGTCACGAGTAATTATTAATTACTTGGAGTAGTTGAGGTCATTATTGAACTGAAGCCAACATATTTTCTGTAATTCCTATGAGAAGTGGGTCTAAAGGAACTTCTAGTCTCTGTAACATAGTAGATCTCTTATGTCCAAAATAGTACATTGTTTCACAAGGTCAGAAAATGAGCTTCAACAGCCGGAAACTAGCAGATACTGCTAGCTAATGGTTGATGAATCGTTTTCTGTATGTGTGGAAATAGTATATTACGTACGAGTGCGGAAAGTGACATTTCTCACACGATTTTAATATGAAAATTCTGAAGTGAAAATGTAGAAATTTTTTATAAGTATCACTTTCTCAGTTTTCCGATCGCCACTACTTTCAGTTATTAGAATCGTTGGACGTTAAAGAGTTTATTATTCATTTCAGCTTGGACTTAGATGCGTGGATTAATGAACCATTAAATGAAACGGACTCAGATAGTGATGCTGAAATGGTCGAAAATCTTTTTGTTAAACTAGAAAAAGAAAAAAACGTCAACTATCAACCAGAACCAACGAAAGAAGAAATCAGAAAGGTAAGAAAATATTATTGTATAAATCGTACTAGTCAAATTGTTATTTTCATTTTTAGAGTCGTGAAGCTAGAAAGAACGAGCAACAAAATAATCCGCATTATTTAAAAAGTACCGAATCCGCGAAACGTAACGGCAACGGTGATATTAATGAACATTTCGATAATATACCCGTGGCGGAACTCGATCTCAACGTTCCGTTGAAAGTGATAGGACAGAAACGATCTGATAAATATCTTACTTTGAATGCGGATAAAACGTCCAAAAAGAAGAAAAATAGGAAGAAGAAACACAAGTCTGTGAGGTAATATGTTGTAGTGTTAGAAGAAATAATAGACCCCCATTCCCCATATTATTTTATCAATTAAAATGTGGCCTCATATTAAAACTACCTCATCTTCTTATAGCCCTTCGAAACCTTAAATATAATGTTGGTGATCTAAATACAGTTTTCACCCTAAATACAGACACGAGACTTAAAGGACACAAGCTCAAGCTAAAAAAGGAAAATGTTACGGTTAGATCGAGACAAAACTTTTTACCTAACAGACTTTTCAATATTTGGAATGATCTAGACAGTGAAATTGTCTCGGCAACAAGTGTCAATATATTCAAAAATAAACTAGATCAGTGTAACTTTTAATAACATTTAGGGCGAGTTGTATCAAACACCTAAACTCGGTTTAATGATGACTGATATGTAGATTGATGGTAATTGTTGATAATAAATACATCAATCAGCCACAGTCTAAACATCAGTTATCATTAAACCGAGTTAAAGTGTTTGATACAACTCGCCTTAGAGCTTAATCGTAATTTCTATTTTTTTTCTTCTTATTTGTTTACTACTACTTAGTAGGTATTTCTTTTGTAATGTATTTTTTGGGCACAATAGGAGCCAGCTCCTCTGCCCTCATCAATATGTAATAAAAAATAATAATAATATTCATTAGCTTTCCACCATTGAAAATATCCCTGCCCTAGATATTTCTCAGACGATCGCTGACTTTGTTAATGTTCAAATTTTTCTTATTTTTATCAAAATATTGATAGATTTCTGTACACATTTGTTAATTTGTCCCTAAAATTGGCGAAAATGGAGAAAACTTGTTACCGATCAGATATATCACTACTACTACTACTACTACTAAATGTGCAGGCGAGCCTTGTCCTGGACAACTCAAGCCAATGTTCCGACACTGAGGCCACTGGCGGGCCCATTGTGCCAATCCTGCTA
>CAJUYH010003567.1:0-31634 GCA_910591685.1 Galerucella tenella | reverse complement strand
ATTATTCTAACTCTCAACACCTTTGAGAAAGTGTTTATATTTATATAGGTACTTAACAAAAAAAAACTTATTCTAGACCCAAACGCTCAACAAAGGCTTGAAATTTGATTTTACCCAAAGGTTTTGTAAAACCATCTGCTATTTGCTCATTACTCTTTATATGTGTGATTTCGATTAACCCACTATCTATCTTTTCCTTAATAAATAAAAATTTTATATCCATGTGCTTTATTCGTTTATTATTTTCAGGATTGTGTGCAATATTAATTGCCGATTGGTTGTCTTCAAACATTGTAGTCGGGCTTTCAAGTTTAATATCAAAATCAGACAATAGTTTTCTTAACCAGCATACTTCGCTTACCGCCGCAGCAAGTGCTACAAATTCCGATTCTGTAGATGATATTGCCACTGTTTGTTGTTTTTTACTTGCCCATATTATACTACAATTGAACAATTTAAACACATAGCCTGTGGTTGATTTGCGGTCGCAAACATCCCCTCCCCAATCTGAGTCAACATATCCACGGAGAGCATTAACATTGGTGTCTGGTTTGAACAATGGTTTCAACTCTAAAGTGCCTTTTACATATCTTAAGACTCTTTTTAAGGATTTTAATAAAAGATCATTGGCCTTATCCTGAAAACGACTTAACAGATTCACACTTGTACATAAATCAGGTCTAGAGCCCGAGACAGCATATAAAAGGCTGCCAATAATTCTTCTACATACTCTAATCATTTTTTCATCATTACTAGGATTATTTAACACATTATATTCTAAATCTGGTTCCATTGGAGTACTTACACTGTTACACTCATTCATATCATGATTTTGCAATATTTGTTTTAAGTAATCCGATTGATCCAGTTCTATATAATAAATTCAATAATAAAGCCACCCTAACAACAGTTATAATATATATTCAAGTGATTCTAGGAAAAATGTTATATGTATTGCGAGCTAAAAGTCCGCGAAATTTAATTTCGCGGCCGTTACCTATAGCAATCAAACGTCACTTCCAAATTTGGACATCACTTCCAAATTTGACATTTCTAAAATAGTACAAAGACAATGATTATTTGTTATTATTATTATTATTTTTATTGAGTTTACAACGCTTTTGAATTCAAGAGGAGTGGAAGGTACTGAAATATAGCTATCAGTATCAGACATTTTGCGTTTTGTCAAAATATTTTGTAATTGAAACATATCATTTCCAAAGCACACAGTGACATTGTTAAATAAATTGGACAGCTGTTGATTTAAGAGCAATAATATATTCATTTACAATTATCTAGTTTAATAATTGTAACGATTGCATGAGAAATAGTGTGTATGCCATGGCCTCGAAAACTTTTTAACTGTTCTTTAGGTACGTTAAAAAGGTATTGCGCGGCCTAGGCATACAAATAACTATCCATTTATGCCTTACAAGATACAGGCGAATAAAAAAGATAAACTATCACATTGAATTTCCCAGTTTCCTTTGAATAAAGAAAAAATCTACATTCTGGCAACATCACAAAATTTTGTTTTGCAACGTCATCGTCTTTTATCGTAATTAAACCATTTAGACGTTCCATATTTTGCGAAATTTTTTTTTCACATGTTAATTTTTATTTAAACCTTCCACCACCCCTACAAATCGATCCCTTTCCACTCTTATTACCCCAAAAATTAATATTTAATACTTTGATAAATTTTCCTAATCCATACATAAATGATAGATTGCCATGCCAAATCCTCTACAACAGCGCCATGTTGTTTCTCCATCCATCGAAGTATAATGCAAATAACTTATTAACGAACTCGAAAACATTGTTCATGCGTGTGCCTTTTCGGATCGGTATTGATCTATGTGTGGAATCCCAAGTCATCCATCAGTGTATGTCTTAAATAAGAATAAGGACCATCTAAGAGGTTGCAGTGGCAGCACATCAAGTTTTAGGAGGTTAGGTGTGTTTCTTTTTATATTCTGTTTATTCTTTTTATTGACATATTCACTTTCCATGCTTTAAGTAGAGTTGTCGAATCCCGCAGAAAATTTAACTTATAATTTAAATATCTTTTAGAAAGAACCAAGTTAAAAATGGGAAGAACATTTGGGCAGAAAATATGAACTGAGGGATGGAGCATCTATATTCACATGCTCTGTTTCTGTGGGTACTCACAAGTACTCATAAGCACTTTTTACAGGAGATACAACCATTAGAACTACTCAAATTACAGAAAAGGATATATCTACCGGTCAAAAATTAAAATTTTCACTGACAGCCAGGTTCTGCTTGAGGAACACCAAGTCAAATGGAGGCTGACACAAGGACACCTCCATGCTAAGAGTCTACTGAATAAGTTAGACAAGGAACTCTCGTCCAGGCTGCTAAAGCTGGGTAAGAGAAATTTGAAGACAGTGTGAATGAATGAATGAATAAATACAACCATTGGAACTACTCAAATTTCCCAGTTAAACTAGTGTCTTATATAGAGGGCACGAAGATAAAACATGCTGTATTTTTTATAAAACAAGATGATAAAGCCCACTCCTTCTTCAGTATAGTGACTCAGCAAGAAATGGCCTTGATTAGACGAGAAGGTACAAAGTCTTGGAATGTCTGAGCATCACGGTTACCACGAGAACTACTATAACAGCATGAAAGGAAAAATTTGCTCCTTAATAAGTATACAAAATTTATTTTCGCACGCCCTTGGTTCTGGTAAACTTTCGTAAGAATACCGTTCCAGCGGCCCACTTATATTCGTGTGAAGTACGGCATGTGAAATTGAAGATAAACGAATATGGAAAGCTGGTTCTACAGCGACAAAGACGAGCCATTAGATAAAATTCGAAGACGACATCGTTTTTTGATGTTGAACTTTCTTGATGGCACCTCATGACTTTCGGCATATCCTCGAGCCCCGGGCCATTCTAAAAATGGATATGTCATTTTTGATGATGTGTGCACAGATTGACGTGTTGTGTCATCTTAAGTTTTTAAGTTAAAGAAGAATTTTTCACGGATAGTTTGCTTAATAATGTATTTATTGTTGGTGATTTTGAAAACTTTTTAGATTTTTCGAACTATTACTTTAAATATGGTACATTCAACAGCCTTCTTGTTGAAAGTCATAGTTTGTGACGTATATCCGGGTTTTGGATAGGTCATTTATTTTATTTGCTATTTTGACATTTAGCTAACCTTAAATTTAATAAGTAAAATCATCAGGATCGTATTCAGCCAAATTCGAAAAGGCTATGAAATTAATAATTACCAGCTTCTTTTTCTTACTGAAAATACTTGAGAACTTTCAAAATGCTGATGTTTTTTCCGTGTATCTAGGCATATTTTTGTATTATTTAAATAAATATAACAATAAGATTAATCTCAATTTTCATAAATAATAATTGACCGTGAACAACAAAGTACAAACCTGACGAGAACTGTCAGTGGGACATTAGACAGAGGTAAGACACATTGCCAATACCAAAAGTACTTCTGCATCCTATTTTGAATGATGTAATTTCTCTCAATTAATAGGTCGCTCTTGCGCGTAATCTAAACATCAACTAATCAAATTTTCTCAAGTCAAAGATTAATGTTAACGTTTGTAATACATTTAAACGATTCATTATTGAGATATTTTGATTGGAATCAATCACAGATCTGCCTTTTTTCCATTTCTTCCAACGTAATGTGTTAGAAGGACACTAACAATCGATGACGCACATCAAAAAGGTTAGTATATAAACCCCACAACACAACTCAGTCAAATCTCAGTCTTTGACGTTCAGTAACATCCGGAAAAAAACAAAAAAAAGTAACTGCTTAACGAACTAGTGCCGCTAGATTGATCTGACGCCGGCCACAGGTCAGTTGTTGTAGGAAACAGGTTTAAGAGCACGCGAATATTTGTATACATGTGTAGTCACTTGATAAATCTTGTTTGACCACTGGCTACCGGTTGCTAGCTGCCAGAATATGAAATTTATTACTATATAATGACTAACAATGCAGCAATTTTTATTAACTTAGGGTCTTTAATTTCATTTAAATTTTTGATACTGTCCGATAAAAATCAATAGGGTGGAAAAAATGGGCATATTTGAGAATTACCGTTTTTTCAAATTTCATCTTTTGGAATATAAGGTGGATTCATGCAAGAAGAAATTAAAACTAAGATTAATTTAAAACTAAAACTAAGGAGATAAAACCATGTTATTTTTTAATTTAAATCTCAATTTCTTAGTTTCTTGCATGAACATCTTCATTACAGGTACATGCTCATGCAAGAAACTAAGAAATTGAGATTTAAATTGAAAAATAACAAATTTGGAAACTCTTGCAGATTAGATGCTGATTTATCGAGAGAGTCGGCCATAAATCGGAAGTTACCGATGAAGCGAAACTGTATGGGGTAATCATCAATGTGTTTAGTAAATGATATATATTTCTCCTTGGTAATTGGTAGCAAGTCGATGGACCCCTTCATCCGCGTAGCAGTATCCGTTATGCTGAAATGTGCATCATATGAACAGAGATTATGAAAGACAACTGGGATAGTATGATTATCTTTATAGTTGATATTACACGATTCATGAGCAGCACCACGATAGTTGTTGACTGGAATCAAGTGATTGTGATCTCAAACCTCCTTATCTTCAGGTGTGAAAGGTTGTTCGCAAATATGGCAGTGTGTGGCAAGTTTGAATTGAACTTCTTCAACCCAAGTCATGAAAAAGGATTAGTACGAAAAGTATTAAACTCATTGACACATTTGGAGAAGGCCTATATTTTTACACCTTGGAGACTTCTGTATAAAAAAGAAAGACTTTCCTAAGCCAGGCTTCGGTTTTTCATAAAAAAAATTCATGTATTCCATAAAATTGTCAATAAACTGTCAATGTGTTGAAAATAGGCTTGATTTATCTTAATTTTATATATTTGTAAATGTTTTTTACATTGTGAATATTAGCTGGATAATAGAACAACGTATATTTGCACATCCCATTTATCCTTTGTCTACACGATGACCAAGCATAGTGAATAAATGAGCCCGAACAACTATTTTGGGTAAATACAAGGGGGCTTAGGGCGTGCCGGGCGGTCACTGTATGATATATTGCCAACCGCGTGCTCCTACTATTACCCTTGACCAGTTCCCGAATAAAAAGTTTTATATCCAAAACCTGTTTAAATAAATCGCAAGCTCCAAAAAAAATTAATGTGATAGTGACCATCAAAAAATTCTTAATTTTTGTGTATTTATTAAGAACATGATAATACAATTACCATTAAAATTTGGAGTGAATTGAACTCCTCCAACCCAAAATTCTTTATTCTTTTCAATTAATCAAATATATTAAAATTTATAAGAAAATCAACAATAAAGTTGCTCAAAGTGGGTAAATGCAGGCTTGGAGATAGTCTTCAAAAGATCGACTTAAATCTCTAAGCTTTTGCACATTAAATTATAAAGAGCCTGGCTTATTCTATCTTTCATATCGTTTGGTGTCGTGATAGTTACTTTGTACATCTGATCTCTAACATGATTCCAGAAGTAAAAATCGACTTTATTTAACTCTGGTGTAAATTAATTTTTCCTACGACCACATAGGAGAGTGACATATATATCGCACTGTCTAGTTCTATGGAAAGTATAATCTTTATTAAGATTCACAAAACAGTCTAACTTATAGAAGTGAAAGTCCAATAGGATTACCTAGAATGAAAAAATGAGGTGTCAAACCCATCCACCTTAAGCGCTAGTTGCAATTGAGTTGTCGAAATAGGCATGGCAGCTGAGGCCGAAAAACAGACTAAGGGAAGAAGAATTTCAGCGATCGCAGTAGATGGGTTCAGAACTATTTCATAGCGCTTTTTTTTAATGGAAGTTTGTTTTTTGAATGACTAATGCCCGATTTCACTAACCATTTCCCAGTCAGGTAATACCTAAAACGAATTTAGGAATTCCTAAATGCAATTTACATTTCACCACGCGCTAAGTAATGCCTAAGAGTGATAATATTACGTATTTCCCATCACTTTTTGATCAATCCTGAAAGGATTGTAGGAACAGCTTTGCGAGTGAGGCCCCTTTTTGTACCAATAACAATATATTGTGGTTCAAAATATCTGCTGCAACCTTTGTAGGATTTATAAATCTGTTCAGCGCTTAATTCCTTTAGTTTTGGATTGCGAATAAAGGCAACCCATTGATTCAACAACAAAGGGTCATGTTTGGAAAACCTATGTCGTTTTGATGTAATGTCTGTACACCCAGGAACGCAACACTTCACATCAACCATTATAAATATTATGAATTATCACACTTGATAAGACTTACAGTAGTTAATTAAAACACAAATAACAGCAGCAAATGGCAAAAGGAAACAATCTATAAAAGACAATGGTGACAACAACTATATGACAGCTTTAATGAATTTTAAAATCTTTTCTTCCTTTCGTGCTAAAGGCCATAGCTGCCCAGGCCTGTTTCGACAACTCAATTGCAACTAGCGCTGCAGGTGGATGGGTTTGAAACCTCATTTTTGTATTCAAGGTCATCCTATAAACTTTCACTTCTATAGGTTAGACTGTTTTGTGATTAAGATTGACCACTGGCAACCTGTCAAATATATAATTTTTAATTAGATTTACCTATGTAATATCTAAATTTGAAGCGATCTATTTGAAAAGTGAAATTTTTGTCATTTTAGGTCGCCTGTTATAATAGTCGGAAAATGTAATCATCTTGAAAGGTATTTATGATAAGTATGTATATGAAGTATGATGAACAATAATAATTTCACTTTCAATTTCTATAATTATCCAACCAATTAATAATTGTAATAACTTACCTATATAGTTGAACTACTTGAATCTTTGTCACTAATGATAGTTATTGTTAATTTAGAAATCAATTATGTTGACTTTAATTGTTACATTTTGTGTATTAATATGTCAGATGTTGATTACACATTATTTGGTGAAATTATCATGTGATCGTAGGAAAAATACTGTACATTACTTAAAGACCTTAATATCCACTTATACTTTAATATATTATTTTAAAATGAAGACCATAACTTTCGTGAAAACACGCAGTTTTCCATTCGTCATTCTGTTTTTTATTTTTCCGAGGGTGTAATCGTAATCAGCGGCCCAAAAAACCTCTTCACAAAAATTTTGGAGAAAGTCTTTCTCCAGCTATTCAATTTATTCAATAAATGTCTATTTATTGCTTATAACTAATTACAGGCTAATTAACTCACAACCAAACAACTTTCTTAACAATTTAAAAAAAGTGTTAAGTCCTACCGGCTTCGAATTATTTTTCGATAACTGACATTTTTTTTATGAAACCTAATCAAGTAGTCGACATTTGTCTAGCCCTCCCTCTCTCGAAATTTATCGTATCACATTCTAAAATCCAAGTTCATCATCAACTACCGGGGACGATAGCAATAAAATACGTCACATGCAAATGTTGGCAACATCCAGGGTGTGGTCACAGATGCCTCCTTCGGGCTTTAATTTAGTTGCCGAGTAGTTTCAAGAACCCTCTGCCTTCTTCTTCTTCTACCCAACACAGAAAATAAACTACGGATGTTCCGAAGGGGGCGAACGAAATTGGAAAATTTATATCCAAAAAGAGATAAAGAGTAAAGAGGGATATTTTTGCCTGGCGAGCAAAATCCATTTCCGCAAATCTATTGGCATGTTGTATACTGAAGGGAAATAGAAACAGCCGATGTAATTCGAAAGGGGCTTAAGACGCAGCCCATAAAATAATCTAATAAACTGAGTAACTAGAAATAAAACAGTAATTTTTAACAAATGATAATAGTATATTATATTATAAGGAATAAAAGTGCATATTTTTTTACGATCAATTGCGATGCGGAGCGCAGCGCAGCCGAGCGAATGCAAAATTGCGAGTAAAAATAGGCACTTTTAGTCCGTATGATATATACTATTTTTTCTCCAACCAAGTCAAAGTTAAAATAAATTTAATTTTATTCGAAAATCGTTAATAATTTGGTAATAAATTTGAACACCTATTAATTATAACAGCGATAGCAAGTCGGTAGTCATGGATATCTGGTATTGTTGGTAAATATTGATTGTCAAGTAGACGTCAGTAGACGTACTAGGTACTAATCATATAATTTTTGTAGTAGTTTTTACGCTGCTTTCAAAATGAATCCCGAACACGATGAAAATATACCTGCGGATATATTGGAAAGTGCCGAAGCAGTATATCTAAATCTTTTGCCACCCAAATCTCGCCAAGTTTATGAACTTGCATATCAGTGATTCATGGATTGGTGTGAAGAAAAAAATGTGAAAAAAATATGCGGAGAGTGTTCTTATGGTGTATTTCTCAAATTCAACGAAGACCGTCAAGTCATCCACTCTTTGGTCACAGTATTCAATGTTGCGATCCACACTGGATATCAAAAATGGTGTGGATATTAGTAGACATTCAAAATTACGAGCATTGTTAAAAAGGCAAAGTGATAGATATATACCTAAAAAGTCTAGGGTTTTTGCAAAGGAGGAAGTGGATCGGTTCCTGGATATGGCACCTGATAATGTATATTTGATGATAAAGGTTGTTCTAGTATTAGGAATTGGAGGTGCTATGCGTTGTGACGAACTAGTTCATTTAAAAATTGATGACATTGAAGATATGGACTCGGTCCTGGTCGTAAAAATTTTGCAGACAAAAAAACAAGAAACCTCGTTTGTTTACCATTATAGGCGATAATTATTTGCGTTTATTTCGAAAATATGTTGCACTACGGTCATCAAATATACAGGAACGTCGTTTATTTTTGAAGCATGTTAATGAGAAGTGTCAAAGAATGGTTGTTGGTATTCACAAAATTAGTGCCGTGCCGCAAGAAATTGCAAAATTTTCGAAGTTAGAAAATTGGAAGGAGTATACTGGACATTCGCTAAGAAGAACATCTGCAACACTTCTTATTGATGGTGGCGGTGACCTCACTTGTCTTAAAAGACATGGAGATTGGAAATCGAGTACGGTAGCAGAAGGATATATTGCAGAATCACTTATTAACAAAGAGAATACTGCCAGAAGAATATTGCAACCTGACAAAGAAGGTACAAGTACCTGTTCGGATATTTTCTCGAATGTTTCATCAACAGTTACGGAGAATATTTTGAGTTGTTCTATCATTGATGAAAATCTTTTGAATTGTTCGAAAATTGTTAGTGATAATTTCAGTGGTGCTTTGAATTTTGGCAATAATTGTTCCAATTGTACATTCAATATCACTATAAATACCTATAATATATAGTTGCCCTATTAGTTTGTTTTACTAAGTTTGTAAGAGACAATGTTTTTTTCTTCAAATTTCAATTAGAGAGCTCAAATGCAATTACTTTTAGTCCTAGGATTAAAAGTAGCGTTTTTAATCCTAGGATTAAAAGTGTTGCTAGGCAACGAGCAAATTTTTGTACGGTAAGGGAAGTGATGGCTTTTGCAACTGAAAATAGTACAAAAATGTCAACATTTTTTTATGGTTGGAGAAAATAGTATATTATATACCAAGGTGGTGAAGACTATTATTATTGACTTAGCACCAAAATTATTTAGCGGAGGGCTTTGCCCCAAACGAAATAAGGTGCGAGGCTTATAAATGTCTTGACCACCATGGGGTATATACAATTTTTTCCACTACTAGCCATATTTAGGAAAAAAATTAAAAATAATTCACAAACGCACCTCGGGAAGCGTTTACTCCGTCGTCTGACTGACAAGTACACTGTCAGTTTTTGATATATTATGAACGTACTCGTTATGTCATCAGTCATTTTTGGTTGAGCGCGAATTTTAAGCTAATAGCATTTAAATTCAAATAATTTTATATTGATAGGTAATTTCAAGCAGCAAATATGTTAAAGACAATCTCCTGGGTGAACAAAATTATGTTTTTTGTTGTGTCATCTTCCAAGCTAGTAGTGGAAAAGACAATAATAGTAATATGAAAAGTTCTAAGTTCTACAAACATAAAAATAAATCTCACCACTTTTGACAGTCGCAAAAGGGAAATAGAAATATTATTTATGCACATTTTATGATTTGTATGAGGTCGGTGTGACAGTAAACACAAAAGCATAACAGACACGGAAATCAATGATCATCGTAAATCCCAACCATCAATACATTATTGATTATCATTCAGTTATGACATTTCCCATTCCGATTTCTGAATGCATCTAGTTAGCCATTCATGGTACAACAAAGCGGAATCCCATATATATTAAGAACCCTTTCGCAAATAGAAAAAAAAGGAATAGGGAATTTCACATTTTGCATATATACATACATACATACCCATCGCGCGATATATCAAAACTTTCTTTAACAATACCTTCGACCCTTTTTTGCATAGTTTTTTTTAACCCTTTCTCACCCCATAATATATTCGTGTCACCCTCAGCGTGTCTTCAGGGTGTTTTTCATTGTTGTCAGGTAACCCTTCACCCCAGAATATGACACCGTTCTATTATTTATATACGCAAAAAATGGAACAAACGAACTGTGTCAAGATTTCTTAATTCGGATGCTGGGTAGATGATGGGATGTTCCCAGTTACCATGTGACCTTTTTGCATCGCTTGTAATCTTATACTGGAAACCGTTAACTTGTTCAACCCTCAAGTTTTACATAATATACACGCAGCTACCCTTCCGAACTCTGAATAATAATTTTTGTATAAAATTACCTAGCTACCTGATCACGTTGATCTTGGCAGATGAAAATAGATTTTATTTGATAAAATCAATTCACTATTTTTATTCATTGTCTGCTCTATAAGCTTGGTGTGAAAATATATACACAGTCTATCTTAATTCCATTATACTTTCACAAAATTATACTTTTTTCAGAAATATTTATAAATAGTGGAAGATCTTTAAGTTTTCCTTGAGGAATCGCTCACGGATATGCTCATTTTTTGTTTCCTTTCCTTTCCTTTCCTTGTATGTATGTATGTATTTATTTTGGGGTGACATTCACTGAGATCTAAAAGATCTATTGTGCCCCCTCACTTCTAGGAGAGTCTCAGAAACTAGTAGTTCCTTTAGTCCTATTTCCCGGAGGAATTTTAGGATGTCTGCAGGCTTCAACTTAGGTAAATGTTCCTCTTCTATCCAGTAATCTCCCAGGTGCTGTGCTCTAGGATTCTGAAGTGCTGTGCAGTTGGAAAGTATGTGGATGGAGGTTTCTTCTTCCATTCCACAAAATCTGTGTGTGACTTCTTCCTCCACTATTTTGAGCTTTTTCAGGTGCCCATTCAGGCGATATTGTCCCGTTAGGATCCCTGTTAAAACTCTTAGCGCAGTTTTACTTTGACTTCATTATATCTCAGATCTTCTCTTTTTCTCTGCTTTACATATTTCTTCCATTATTACATTGGGGCTGATTCCGCAAAAGGGTTCAGGCCCCCAGAAAGGTATTTCAGTCCCCCTCTTTGCTAGTTCATCTGCTATTTCATTTCCTTATATTCCAGTGTGTCCTGGAATCCATAGTAAGGTGACTATATTGTTCTCGCCTAGTTCATCGAGTTTGTCTAGGCATTCCCACACCATTTTGGAACTGATTACACATGAACTCAGTGCTTTAATGGCTGCTTGACTATCCGACATTATGATAGTCCTTTGTTTTCTGTATCCTTTATCAATATTGAGCTGGGCGCACTTTCTAATGGCGTGGATTTCCGCTTGAAAGATACTTGGGGTTTTTCTCAATCTTTCAGAGTGTTTGGTTCCTTCCTTTCCTTTAATTGTATGTATAATTATTTGTAACCGACTCATTTCGCCTCGATTTTGACCAAAAGATCAATTCGAAATTTTGCACAGTTGTAGAGGACCGTGTTATTGAATCTTTTGTAAAAAAATTCATAGGGTTATATCATTCACAACACGCTTATTGTTTGAAACGTTCTACTAGAGTGAAAACATTAACTGGCACCGTGGCTAGTAAGCAGGAGATCGCGAGTTCCACTCTCTCTGCGTCCTCTTGTTCTTTTTATGTTTGTTATATATTATTCTAATCTATGTTATGAGTATGAAAAGTAAAATTAATCAGCTAAAGACAGCAAGCATAGACTCTCCCAACTAAATCACTATTGGATTATGATAAGCCCTTTGCCGGTCAGTGTCGTACCTATAATTAGTTTTAATTGGGGTAGCAAATGGAACATGATTTCTTTTCATATTTTATTCAGTATTATTGGAATATAACCAATGATACGCCTCTGTACAGAGCATTTATTTGTCTTGCAAGAGCTGTAGTGGGAGGTAACGTTGAAAATGAGTTTGTGCGCATTAGGGCGGGCGCGCCATCATGTTTGACGCTTGCAGTAGATTATATTGTAGAAGTAGGTTTGTATGGTATATAAATACAGTACAAAAAAATATTCTACTGACAAATGGTGTTGTGGTCATATTAAAACAGTTCCTGATGCACCACCCCGTATAACGTACATAATATACTTTTAATGACTGTTTTTAAAGTAAAAATTAATGTTTGTCAGCTGTAACCACCCCTATATAAAGCAAACAAACCGTATGGGATTCAAATAAAAATATCCCGATTAAAATTTATGATGTTTGCATTCGATATAATATAAGTCAAGTGAGAAAAACTATCAGCCGAACGTGTTTGTGTTATCAAACTCGAGCTTTTCAATATCCGAAATTGCGAGGTGAGGTAATATTAAAGTTATAATTTCGCAGGTACCTAGCAAGCTTCCTACACTCGACCAACTATCTAGTCAACTCTCTTTTCGTAGTTCACGTCTGCATGCCGATACGTATAGTTGGTCCAATTTAAACAAAGAGGGGATTAAAATGTTCATCCTATTGAAAGACATAAGATGGATTATTATGTATGGTATTCAGATTGTTGGCATCATTTGTGGTTTTATTGTAGTTGGTAACGATGCGTAGGAAACTTTTCATGTTCGAGATATTATATGATCGTTGACAGTATAATTGGAACGCGGTTTTATAAATCGAGTTTTAATACGCGAAACGTTGTTAGAAAATAATATTTTTTCCGCTAATAGCTGTGATGTTGACAATTATTGCTTCTTCTAGCCAACTGAGGAGTTGAATTTCTCTGTTAGTGGTTAATAATTTTTTCTATTATTAACCTAGATCAATAATGGACAGAATCAAATATTTTGAGAATTCAGGAATAGTACTTCGACAAAAGCTTGTGCAACATAATTTTGTTTAACATAGTCGCTGCTTGAAATTACCTATCAAGATAAAATTATTTGAATAAAAATGCCATTAGTTTAAAATTCGCGGTCAACCAAAAATGACTGATGACATAACGAGTACGTTCATAATATATCGAAAACTGACAGTGTACTTGTCAGTCAGACAACGGGGTAACCGTTCTCGAGGTGCGTTTGTGACCTATTTTCAATTTTTGTCCTAAATTTGACTAGCAGTGGAAAAGATTGTATATACACCATGGTGATGAAGACTTTTACAAGCCTCGCACCTTATTTGGTGCTCGGTTAATAATAATAGTCTTCACCACCTTGGTGTTTAAGTATAATATACTATTTTAACGGTATCATATATTATTCTGAAGAGTATTTTCAAATTTAAGGTAGTTTTGAGCCACTTTTAAACTTAGCTTCATAATTTTTAGTATATTCACAAAAATTACATCAAATTTTGATATTACTTAAGATACTGTGACTCCCAGTGTTAACCTGCCTAAAAAAAAGGTAGAACGTGTCGCGGGACACACGGTAGGAACTTTAGTTCCTTTTAAGCAAAAATTTTTTGAATTAATAAATAAATGCACATATTAATATGAGAATTTATTTTACTCTGGATGAAACTTCATTAATTATAAATAAAAATAAAAATCTTATCATTAAGTTGATTGGCACAATAGTTATTTATGATACAAGTGCGTGAAGTTATACTTTTGCGCACGAGTTGCGAAATTGCCAAAATATTATATGAAATAATCCGTACAAATTAACAACAAATACTTAAAACAGAATAAAATGGGTATTTAAGGAGACATCAGATTTTATAAAATTATGTAATACATCTGACGTTATAGATAAACAATTTGTATATTCCTCGGTGGTAGAGTAGTAAGCAAACCAGACTCTCACGCGGTAGACCCGGTTTCGATTTCCCGTGAAGAAGTTTTTTTTTAATTGTTTATTTTATTTTTAAATAATTATTCTGCTTGATATTAATAACGACAACAGGTAGACGTTTGAAATATTTAGCAGAATATTCATTATTATAGATAATGGTACGGTACCCTTCATGAGGGAGTCTGACTGGCAACATCTACTTATAACAGCATCGTTTATTTAAAAAGGGAAACCGTAGCATTATACAAATTGGACATTCAAGAACTGTACGTTTACCACAAAAAAATTCAATTGTTAAATTTTTAATTTGAAGTTATATTACAGTTTATAGAAATTTTTATTTTCTAGATTTTTTCTTAAATGGGTCGTAGAAAAAATATGCTGTTCGACTCGTGTGGATTGTCCATATCGTACTTGAACGATAGAGCACTCCGCCCTCGTACGATATGACCATCATATCCACACTAGTTGCACAAACTACTATTTCTATCAAAATATGCCCTTTTATATTTAAAAACAAGCTGCCAAATGTCAAATCAATCTATCCAGTTTTCAAAATTTCAACACACTGTATTTCGAAAAGTAAATGTGACCCTTAAACCTCATATCATTTTGTCCAATTTTACGAGAGGAATCTACATGCAAACGTTGTAATTACCCTTAACGTTCGAGATGCTTAAACCATTTTTTGCGCGATCGTATTGAAATAAATTCCGAATAAAATAAATTGTTTTTATGCTATTTACTACTTTTCGACGTCTGAACGGTAAGTAAATCACTTACCGACGTGTTAAACTTAGAAACCAGTAAACACAACCTACCGTCCTGACAACCGATGCTGTAAATAAACAAAAAAGATCAATGGCGCAATAAAATTATGGAAATAATAGTAAAAATTTATCCGAACAAATTCAAGATCACCAGCACTGCGAATACCAGCTTTGCATAGAATTTCAATATAGCGTCGGTGGTTCAGTGGTAGAATGCTCGCCTTCCTCGCGGGCGGCCCGGGTTGGATTCCCGGCCGAAGTATATGAATCGCTGCTTCGTAAACGAGAGAGAGACTCAGGAGAGAGCACACGCACGCAAGTAAGGCACATAACGAAGCAACGTAACATTACGTAACGAAACGGTCAGATCTTTTGCGTCGCGACCCCCGGTCACTCAAACCTAACCTGACGTAAAGAACTAAAGTTCCAAAAACAAATTAAACATAAAAGTGAGTCTGCAATTCCGCACCCTCTTGATCGCCTTGCCCTTTCGACAGATCACAGATTTTGCTAAAATCTTTATGAGATATTTTCAAAGAGGAATCATTAAAGAAATTCCATAGAGAAGGACCATAGCAGCAGATTTTTCAACTAGACTGTATGACTCTTTTCAGCATAAATGGGTACTAATAAAATTTGGTTCCCATATTAAGGGTGGGTATTTTAGAACTATTTTGACATATAACTAAAAGTTAACTTGTAGAATTACGTCACATGTTATAGTTAACTTCAAAATGGCGGAGTTAACTTTGTCGGGTGGAAGCGATTGAAGTTAACTTTATGGAAAAACCAAGTTTTCGTGATTTGATAGCTGCTCTGTTCTGTCGGTTTTGTCAACAATTTTGCATTTATAGCTGCAATCAATTATTTTGTGAATATTTTGATTGCTTTTACTTTGTTTTCTTTGTATTTTGCAGTTAACAAACGATATCCAAGATATTTTTGTCCCCTGTCATCAGTATGAGGTGATTGATTCTCTAAGCAACGCTTCTCTTTTTAAATAACAACCTATAACTTTTCAAAGAAATTAAGCAACAAGCAGGAATGGGATCCAAATACCATTACCAGACTTGGAAAGAATGCCATTCAATGGTACACAGACGGCTCAAAAGCAATAGAAGGAACTGGGACAGGAACCAAACACTCTGAAAACTTGTGAAAAACCCCAAGTATCTTTCAAGCGGAAATCCACGTCATAAGAAAGTGCGCTCAGTTCAATATTGATGAAGGATACAGAAGACAAAGGATTATCATAATGTCGGATTTCGATTATCAAGAGAGTCCGTGTGCTTGTTAATGGGTCACAAAACAGTGTCACTTCTTTTGCACTACCCATGTCCTCAAATTCTTCCACTAATGATAGAAGAGATTCAATTTCCTCATTGCAAAAGTTTACTTCTCGTCTATCCAATCAGACAGGAACAAATAAAATAAAAATTCGACACTGGGAACGAAATAACAAATACACCAAAGAGACATATCAAAATTAGATCATAAAACAAACTAAAGTCAAAATGCCAAAACTCTAGCCCATAGAGAATATTTCTCTTTGCTCCAGGCTATTCTTCTTTTTCTTTTTTTTGAAAATCAAACATATAAAACTGACATTTTAAAACCTAAAGTTAACTTGACTGTTTAATTCAAAGTTAACTTTAAGACAAGTTTATAATACCCGCTCTTAGAAGGGTAAAAATTAGTATTTTGGTTGAGTTTGCCTAGGCATTCCCACACCATTTCAGAGCTGATTATAGGAGAGCTCAGTGCTTCAAAGGCTGCTTGACTATCAAAGTGATTGTTAGATTGATTCGACACCACCGGTCAGAGACTTAGAGTCCTTGGTACCTCAGAGGCTTTTTATGCTCTTAGTTTTGCCTTTTATATTAAGAGACCAGTAGCCCTTATCGGGCTTAACAGTTTTTTCTCTAGGTCCTTCTTGGACAAATCCTCCCTTGGATGCTCTATTCCTAGGAGTATATATCTCCAATGAAATAATGCTTCACAGTCGAAGATAGTGTGATAGGCTATTTCCTCCTCTTCCATGCACAACTGACAAAAATGTTCTTCCGATTGTATGCATTTGCTTCCTCAGGGTACAGAGACTGGTGAGTAAACCCGCAACTGTCCTTATCTGGCCCCCTGCTGATGCTTAGTATTTCATTAATCAGCTTCTCCGAGGGTTTTTTTGACCAGAAGTTTGCGGTGAAGACATTACAAGTTGCGTTGGAGGAATAACAAAGATACAGGCCTGATTTTTCTATCCCTACTCCACGTAGCGACATCCATGTCACTATTACATCATTATTTTTGGATAAATCTATTCATGTAGATTGGGTGAAAACTACGTACCTATAATCATAATACACAATTACCTTAGTGAGTTTCAGTAATAATGCCATCATCATCATCAACTATAACACCATAACGACATTATGAAGTTACTAGGAGTTAATATATATGTTAATAAGGCCATATAAGGGATGCATAAACTCGAGAGTTCATCTTATTAAATGCTTAATACGATGAAACAACTAATAACGTCGAAGACGTAATTTAATTTTATTTCACTTTAATGAGCAGTATTTTTGGAAAATAAAATAATAGATTCCATATAACTTGAGAGTTAAGCGGTAAAACTTTTTATACTTTTTCATGAATTTCGAAGTACCCGGTAGATATAACAAGCTTCCGACATTTGACTAGTTGTCACGTAAAATATATTTAACGAGTTAAATGGCTGTCTAGTTGTATGGAGTCTTTGTTGGGATTTGATACGTTCCTACAGGTATTGTTTCAGATCTCCTTGTGGAAATATTTTAAAAGCCGGAAGTTATATCCGTAACACAGCGGTATATTAATGGTAGTGATATATTAATTTTCGACTAAAACAAAAGAACAATAAGATACCTATGGCGTTATATTGTCGATATATTGTTTATCCACCAAGTTGAAATAAAAAACATGATGGGGTGAAAAATTATTGTACCTTACAAGCCCTGCATAAAAATTAAGCAAATACAAAACACCTTTATGATAAATTTCTAGTTGTTTTTTATGTTAAAACAATCCTATATTTAACGTTCATGCCATTTTCATTCAAAATTAGAATGAAATATTAAAAGTGGTGGCTATACGATTAAATGCAATAATAAATGATGCACCAAATATTACATTATATGACATATAACAGGAAATATGTAAAATACAATATAACATATAAAACAAAATAATGCTGGGACAGGTATTTGGATCACTTGAAACCACTTATTGATTAAACTTGTTATGAAATTGGTAAAAGAAGATAATAAAACATAAATAAAGTAAACTTAAAGTCCATTTTATTCTTCCTCTTCACAGAACAACATAATTGACTAATGACAGTAGTGACATTTGACATTGACACTAAATAGGTAACATAGATTAAAGGTACAAAGAGTAGACACTCTATGAAGGAATCATAGAGTTAGGTTACAACAATAAAATAAGAATTCAAGGTTTTTATTTGTTTTTCGGATCGAATCCAACACCAGCGTTCACCACGTCGGCTGACTGACAAGTACATTGTCTGCTTTAGCTCCACACCTAATCCATAGATTACGAACGCACTCCTTATGTCATCAGTCATTTTTGGTTGAGCGCGAATTTTAAACTAATGTCAGTTTCGTTCAAATAATTTTATCTTGATATTCAATTTCAAGTGGCCACATTAAAATTAATAATATTCAACAGAAACCTCCTTTGAAACAAACAAATATTTTCACATCAGATTTATAGAGAGACGTGAAAGATTTTATTTTGATCAAGAAAAAGAAGAAGAAAACGCCAATCTTGCCATGTTAGTGACGAATTCTCAATAAGTATAGGGTCGATTGATTCGAAGGACTTCGAGGGTGAGTCGGCGAGTTTGAGAGATGGGAAAAACGGGGGACTTTACGGGGGGGTAGAGAGAGAGGATGCACGTATCCTGAATAATAACAAGTTGAGAGGATCTAAAGTAAAATATCAGAAACCTAAAATGTTGGCAGCACGTGACTCGCCGATTGATTTTATACTCTATGCGAACAGAACAAGTAATGCCCTTTTTTTATTCTGTTTCTTTTCCTTGTCGCGTGTATCATCTTCGTCTTGAATAAGAAATTTCTTAGTGGATAAAAGGGTAACGCAAAAAATGATTTTAAATGAAAATATGCTGCTTCGGCATTTTATTTACTACATACTGCAGATTTACCTAAATAATTAGTTATGAAAATATTCTTAATCTAAAGGAAACAATGAATTTGAAAGCACCAAAAAAACTTGTGAATATTAAACGATGATCGAATGTCAATAAACGTCAAAGCAAACTGGGGAATTTTATCAGTTGATCTGACAACGTCTTGAAGTTTTGCCAACCCGTTAGCTGTAAATTGTCCTGGCTGTTGAGGATAAATTGTATTTACGGTTGGTAAATTAATATTTATTCTGATAAGCAGGAAAGTAACTAAAAATCATTATCTTTTTATCGTAGAAATCCTATACCTGATTATATATTGCATAGGTCATTATTTGACATGCGGTATTTTATATTTTACAATTAGGATCGTTTTGGTTAATCATTTCCATACAGTTACGGAATTGTATACTTTTGAAAAATAATAACGACACAGCAAAATCTAGTGAAAATACAAACAACACCATTATACGGGATGTCGTACAGAACGGGAATCAGTTAATTCCTTTATAACGACTTAATTTTCACACTAATTGAGTTACAGATTTCGGAATTTTGAGCAAAGAGACTGCGTAAGTCCAGAAATTATTCAATATCTGTTGTAGTGTTATTGGTTATACCATTAGATGTTGGTAGGTAGAGCGCACATATTCGGTATGTGGAATTTGCTTCTGTATTCCAAAGCTAAAATCGTTAGTTTGACAAAGTGCATTAGTATTAAATTTGGAGTCGGATTGAATTATCACTTACATGACTGCCTCTTATTACCTAACTAACAGTTGACGATTATCACTTTGTAAGGCGAAGTTGGGAATGTAATTTACGTTGACAATATTTCCGGGGCTGTTTCATACAGAAATTTCAACGTTGATGTGGTTGGATGCATTAGCAATGTCACTAACGTTAACTTGACTCGTGTTCGACATACATTTGAGAGTTATATAATATAAGTATATGCAAGGTCTACAGAGTGTTCTTAGTATAATTAAATTAAACAAATTTGATACATTGTTGTATATTTAAAACAAAGTATGGGAAGAAGAAACTTTGCCAACTTATTGGGACTGGGAGAATGTATAAATAGGACTGCAATAACTAGCGAAGTCTCATATTATTAATTTCAGCGATGAAAATACTAATGAAAAAAGAATGAAGCTGAAGATCGACAGAACACTGGATTCATAAATGGCAAAAGTACACAGGACCATGTATACTTTGGCAAGTTTATCTGAAGCCGTGAAAGGAATGCAGTCGAAAACATTCGATATTGCCACGTTCAACTATGAAAAAGCTAAAGTGCTAAGTATGTGGTGATAATAATTAGAAAAGGGACTTTTTATTATAAACAATATTAACAATATGATTAAACGTTATTTCTTTAATGTGCTTGTTTCCTTGGATTTTTTCTATTAACATTATTTTTTGAATTTATAAATATTAAAAAATGAGCTTTTTTCCAAATTAGTTATGGGCTTCTTCAAGCTCTGGCAGCGTTGAACGAAAGCCATAATTACCACACCTTCCAAATTGCATAATTGGTGATTTTTATCGAAAGGCCTGACCAGCTGACTTCTTATTCGCAAGCGCGTGCGTGTGCTCTTCCCTCTCACTTCCTCAATTGACTTCTATCACATTATGTAGGAAGAAATGGAAAAGAAGGCAGGTCTGTGATTAATCCTAATAAAAACATCATGAATGTTTTACAAACGTTAACCCTAATCTTTGACTTACAAAAATTTGATTGGTTGGATGTTTAGATTACGCGCCAGCGTAACCTATCAATCGCGAGGTTAAAATACTATGAAGGCGTAACTTTCGTAGCGGCAATGTGTCTTACGTCTTTTTCTACTGTCACACTGACAGTTCTTGTCAGGTGTGTACTTTGTTGCTTACGGTCAATTATTTTTTATGAGAAGTGAATATTAATCTTATTGTTATATTTATCTAAATAATACAAAAATATGCCTAGATACACGAAAAAACATCAGCATTTTGAAAGCTCTGAAGTATTTTCAGTTAGAAAAAGAAGCTGGTAATTATTAATTTCATAGCCTTCTCGGCTTTGGCTTAATACGATCCTGATTTTATTTATCAAATTTAAGGTTAGCTATATGTCAAAATAGCAAATAAAATAAACGACATGCTGAAAACCCGGATATACGTCACAATCGATGACGCACACCAAGAAGGGTATTATTTCAACCATATTGTCAGTGACCTTTGTTTTTTCAGTTTTACTTGGTAAAAAAGGTACCATAAGCCATTTGTACGTTTATGCCGATGCCCCGTAGCTTCAGATAAACTTGCCAAACTATAGTTACAATGAAACAGATGATTAAAAAGCAATTAAAGGAACAAATTGAATTTTTATGACATTTTTGGACCTAGAGAAAGCTTTTGATGAAGCTCCAAGACAAATTATGGAAAATACTCACGGACCGAGAAATAAATAGAATAAAATTATGAAATTAACACAAAAAACGCAATTATTAAGAACAATATGAGATCACAAACATTCACTATATAAATTTAGGGGTAACATTGGATGAAAGAGGGACAGAAGACGCAGATATTAACAATAGAATTCAGAAAACTAATAAAATTTACTATGCAACGAACACAAAATTTATAAATAAAGAAGAAATTTCAGAGCAGACAAAAATAAAGGTTATAAAACGCTATATCAACAAAAAATACTAATATTTAGAGGTATCAAAATAGAACCACCAAAAAGTAAGATACAAGCAGCAGAAATGATGTATCTTAGAAGAGCTATAGGAGTCACCAAAAAAAGAGAGGGAGACTGAGGAATATAGATTTGAGAAGATCTGGAAGTTCAGTTCAGTTCAGGATGGATGAGGAAATGGAGAGAAGGTGGGATGAGTTTGAGGGCGCGCTAAAAGGAGCGATTGGGAGCAGGAGAAATTGGGTGGACCGGAAATTCGGGCAGATGAACTACTTCTTGACGCAGGTGTTCACAGGGCATGGGTCGAGAGTGGGCTGCCTCCATAAGATTTTAAAAAGAGAAAACTGGAATGTTCGAGAGATGTGAAGTGGAGGATTATGCAGGACATGTGTTTAGATGTTGGAAGAACGAGGAAGTTTTGAAAAAGTTGGTGAATAAACTGGGAAAATATGGTGGAGATTGGAAAGTGAAAATACAAAATACCAAGAGAAGGAACAGAACAAGAAAAGCGTAGGAAAAAATAATAGGGAGGTATACGAAATAAAACAGATATACATAAGTTGTAAACAATCAGAGGAATTGACACAAAATAGAAGAGAAAGGAATAAATTCATATGTGAACAAAATATAACTTATAATTATTCTATATCAATCTGACGTACTTTCTTTACAATTGCTTTGTAAATGGTAGGGAATTTTCTGTATTGAAAATAGTAATCAGAAAAGTTGCCTATTTTTAATACAAAAGCTGCTGAATTAAAATATATCTAGAAATGAATGGAAATTATCTTTATTACCTATATAAATATATTTTTTGGGCCAATTTTTTTTTAAAATTTCGAATGTCCTTTAAATACGGATGAGAAAGGTACCGGCAGGGCTTCTCTCATCGTTTGTCGACGATACAACAACTGTGCAGTAATCCACGTGAAACTTAGTTTGTTGAAATTAAAATCCTTCCTGCATTTGTGACTTGAGTATCTGGATTACTGCACTGTTTCTGGGGCACAGAACCTAGAAGGCTGGTAGTACCTGAAAAACAGTACCTAAATAAATATCATTACCTGGAAAACCAACAGTACCTGGAAAACTAGCAGTGCCTGGTAGTCAAAAAGTTTTTTTTAAACCTGCCAGAAGCGGTTTCACGGTGAAACCACATTAAGTCAATAGTGGAAGACCACAGTCCCAGGCTAAGTTGCAGATTTCTCCAGCTGTACTGGATAATATCTCCATTGACATTATCTTCAAAAGTAGTCTATACTCTAAGTATTTTTTTATTTATATCTTACTAACCTATTTTGTTTGTAATTGGAATTTAATATATATATCATTTTACTTCTTTAGTTTTATTTATTATACAGAAACGTATTTTTTCATTTTTCTCTTAACAGATTAAAGTTAGCCAACTCTTAAATTTGATTTTGTTTCTAATTTTCTTTTAGGAAAGAAAATTAGTGGCGCCCTAAAATTGCCTTCTCTTTTCTTTTCTAATTTTTTTGTTTAAGATCAATTAGTAACTAAGTCCTGCGAACTGGCCTAGTTGCTACCAAATTTAAGTGGTTGTTTTGGCAAGAACCTACAATACAACCTAAAATCATTTTTTTTGTTAATTTTAAAAATCTAGTTTTTCATCATCATCCAACTTTAAACTTTAATTGTTTCATTAGCGCCCAACAGGTATTGTTTCATTGGTGCTCGTACAATTGGTTTCATTGGGTTTGAATTTCGCATTCTAATTTTTCTAAAATGCTCACTTTCCAGTGCATCTTGAACAATTGAAATATTTTAGATCAAAATGTAACTGGAAAATATGTTCTCCAATAAGATATTGTAATAAACATACACACATGAGATCTAAACAATTTTCTCAAATTCAAATAAAATTTCGTTCAGTCCTAGGGATGTAACGAGACGCTGCGGGATAGAAAAGGAATTTATTTTATTCAAGGGATGTGGAACAGTCAATTCCGATGTCAGTTGGACTGAAAACAGCATTGAATTAGAGCTGCTCCCAAGAAACCCGACAGGATAGAGGCAGAGGCACACAAATCAACCTGGTGTGTCACCACAGAAACTTCCTTGCCATGTCACTTTAATTTATTTCGTGTCAAGTTCCGGGGAAACGCAGGTCACAATGTTTTCTTGAACGTAGTTAACATTCAATAATGTATTGTTTTGGAAGTGACTGCGTTAGTTTAAATAAAATTTTATATGCACTTCGTTTACTTCAATAAGATAACCGAAACATGGGAATAAAGAATTGGTTTTTAACACGTTGAGTGACATAAGAGACCGGCGTGATCTCATGCAGCTGGCTTTGGTGGAAGACTACTCGTCTGAGCCTGAACCAATCTAGCCATTTATCCACATTAGTTGGAAACTTTGAAAAAATTGTGCTCCTGTTATAAATTTAATCTGAAAGTTTTATTATTATTATTTTGAGAATTCTCCCAACACCATACTATATGGTAGAAGAGCTTTTTGATTATATATATATATTTTGAGAATTCTGCATTTTGCTGTTCGTGATGTCTTTTGGCCCAATATAATAATATAATAATAAATATTTGAAATAAGAATTAAATTCCCTTGCTCTTTTTTCAACAAAACGTTCGAACATTATTATACAGTGTGGAAACCACTTATGGAATGAAGTTCTTTATGTCATTATTTTAGAAAATTATAAAAAATGCCGAGACATGTCAACTTTTGAATTGAGTTGTGCGTTATGTAAACATAAATTTAAATGTACAGGGTGATTCACGAAAGTAAGCCATATGTGTTTTTTTAATGAAACACCCTGTATATTTGCATTGAAATCCTCCTAATGAACCGATTCCAACAAACAAAATAATGTATGGTCAATTATGAATTATACAGGGTGCAATTTTTATTTTTACAGTTATTAAACACATACATAAAATACCTGATGTATTTGATTTTAATACATTAAAATAAATGCTCAAAATGTTCTCCACCTAGTTGTTAGCAATAGCACAGTCTCCTGTAGAACTCCTCCTTAACTTTGTTCAAAGTTTGAGGTGAAATATTCCGTATTTCTGTAGTTATCCTGTCTTTGAGGTCTACAATGCTAGTTGGTTGTGTTGCATATACTTTGTTCTTGAGATAACCCCACAGAAAAAAAAACCTAACGGCGTAAGGTCTGGCGATCTAGCTGGCCACTCAATAGTACCTCTTCGTCCAATCCATTTATTGGGGAATATTTTATCTAAATAAGCTCTTACCATTAAAGCATAATGGGGTGTTGCCCCGTCTTGCTGGAACCAAACATTTTCATTCGGTAAGCTAGGATCTATTGCGTTAGGATATAAGTTTGCGACGCAGGAATAACTTCATTTCTAAGCATATTTAAATATTTTTCAGCTGTCAAATTTCCATCTATAAATATAGGACCAATAATATGATCGCCTATGATACCGGCCCAAACGTTCACCTTTTGAGGGTACTGAGTATGTGTGACGCATCCAATAAGGATTCTCTGCTGACCAGTATCTACAGTTCTGTCAGTTTACCTCTCCATTCAATGTGAATATTGATTCGTCAGAAAAAAGAATGGTACCAAGAGCTATCTCATTTCTGGATCTGGATCGTCTTCTGTTAACTCCTGCACAAAAGACAATTTGTAGGGATGAGTTTTTTCTTTATGAAGACATCTTAGAACAGTTGTATGACTAACATTATTTTCACGGGCAATTTGACGTGTACTTGAAGTTGGATTCTTTTCGACAATTAACAAAATATCCACTTTCACATAATCTTCAACGAAGTGTGGTTTTCTTTTCAATGGTTTGACATGTCCAAGTTCTCTGAATTGTGCATGAATTTTAGACACAGTTCTTTGTGAAATATTAGGCAATTCGGGATACCTGTGATTAAATAAGTTTGCCACTTCAACTTGACTTCTGCAGTTATCCCCGTACCCGATCATCATTAAAATCTGAATTCGGTGAGTCTCAGTTGAATATTTCATTGTTATGTCGACAAGAAAAGAGTGTTTGACAAAGATTTCACTTTTTCAGTATAAACTGTTAACACATCAACAACTGACAGAATATGAAACAATCCGCATTATTTACCGATTTAAAACAATCCACATCATTTACCGATTTTGTCTAATTATTGGCGTTTTTGGGCAATTTTTAGGTATTTATGAAAAAATTCATGGGCGTAGCAGGTTTTGTTTAATATACAAATACGTCTAATAATTAGTTAGTTTAGATTAATGATAAATCCATATATATTTAAAAAAGTACCAATATTTCAAGTGTAATAAATTATTAATTTTAAAATTTCGCCCTGTATAATTCATAATTGACCATACATTATTTAGTTTGTTGGAATCGGTTCATTAGGAGGATTAATTTTCTAAAATAATGACATAAAGAATTTTATTCCATAAGTGGTTTCCACACTGTATAAATATGAATAAAGAAGGTTATTGTCAAGTTCAACTTGGTGCAAGACCACAACAATTATATGTTTATCTGTTTTGCTCGAACTTGACCAGTTATATAAATATATACATTCAGTATTGGTCAGAAGGAGAAGTCGATACAGAATACTTGAAGAAAACTATTCTACATAGTTGAATAGTCACCTACTAGTAATTAATTAACCATTACGTATAAGTATGCTATACGGCTAGGTATTTATGCATGGTATTAGTTTAGTATGTAGTGTAATGTATTTCATAAATAAATCAAACATATCCCAGTGCTAGAAGTAGTTGTTTCATTTCTCTTGAGATGATCCTTCCAGTGACCCGCAACACCACCTATTCAGAGGCCCTTCCACACCTATAATCTACCAAAGTATCCATCGACAATACATCCATTAAATGTAGAAGGAATTGAAAATATTTCTTAATGAATATCAAATGGTACGAATTCCCCTTATTTGTTTACCAATATAGTCACTCCCGTCCCGTATAAATTTGCGTATTACTAATATTTAACCAAACAAATAAATTAAAATTAAATTCACGGCAATGATTTATAGCCATAACTGTCCACTACCGGTCGTCGGACACGGTATCCACGCGACTACCTGGAAAAAGGGCACGACGCATTCGTTTCTAATTTCCTACCGGTCCGATATGATGGATGGCGTGTTTATATGGCGAGTGGCGAAGGACACAAAGGTCAGGGGAGGTGTGTTGGTCAACGTAATGCACGATGGGGCGCGACCCATAGGTCAATTGGCCCACGACGGTCACTAGACCCTTAGAAAGGTTGACCGGTTTCTATACCGGTCGACGTTAGCGACAACCAGTTTTTGATTAAGTTCGCTGTCCAGCCTTGTCGTTTATGCCCTTCTTATGTGGTTAATGTTATGTCAATTTCGTGCCCGATGTAATATTGACTAGTCATTCAAAAAAAAGGGGATGTTGATAGATGATGGTGAATATCAAATAAACATTTAAAAAATATATAATATGTAGCTAAGTGAACAGTGCGAGCTTACAGAACTATTTGGAATGACAGGTAAAGCTTATTGATATCAATCTATCAGCCTTATTGATAAAGACGAAGAGAATCTAAGTGATCTAAGGAGGAGAATTATGAGGAGGCGCAGCGCAGATAGTAAAGGCATTTTGGAAGAAGTATAAGTCCGTTCCATTAAGGAAAATCTCAGATTTTAAGCCTGCAATCTCCCAGGAGACGTCCCAAACTGTACATGTGGTTATATAATGGCTAAAAGACCCTGCACCATTTCATAGGTAATCCTGGCTCTCGTACGATTTTCGATTTTTTTACATGTTGTAGTCTTAATGATAACTAAGAGATCGTGATGGGTTAAAACTGTGTAGGCCCTCCGGTTTGGCGGTGGTGGCGTCTTGTAGTTGCGTCCTGAGCATAACATTTTGGCAAAAAATAATAAAAATACGCAGCGTCAGGACATAGAAGACAACAAGAATATGTCTGACAATTTCCAACTGACGTCTGTCACGGGTGATGGCTCTTTTGACAAATATCAATCCCAGTACAGTACCTATCTATCCGAAAAACCGGATTTTTCATGAAGTATCTACCACTGGAGATGGGTGCGTGGGATCAAGAAAATGTTGAAAAGTCTTTTGGGCCCACTCGTGAGGACTTTGGGAGTAAGATGGATCCAACTAACCTACATAACGTGATTGTTGATGATTTTGTTCGGTTTCATTGCAAGACGCCATCACCACCAAACCAGAGGGCCTGCACAGTTTTAACCCATCACGATCTTTTAGTTGTTATCATTAACACATTCGTCTCCGGCAACGCGCGCCGCGCGTTGTTGTGAACCTTACCGTGTACCACCAACGCGCCTGGCGCGGTCCCGACCTATTTTTCAATATTTGCCTAAATTGATGGTATCATGTTATGTAGAGTACTGAAAATGTAATGGTACATAAAATAAGGTGTTATTCCTTTAAGGGAATACTTGGTTTCGTCTACGGCAATGCTGATCGCGCGTTAATGTAATTTTTACCCTATAGGTACCAATAACGATAATTTATACTGATTCTCCCAAAACGAAAATAGGCAGTCAGTACTGTCAGTAGCATGTTTATTAATTTTATTATACCAATAGAGGGTGTTGATAAGATTCTTGGGCAAATTTTGAGTCGAAAACTTTATATAAAGATGTCCTCAGAAGATTGGTTTTTGATATACATGGTTGTAAAAGTTTTGTGACCTTATCATTTGAGTCTGAAAATCATCTACCAAAACAAGCACATAACAATAATTAACACGCTGTATAATCCACATCACCATCACTAGATATTCCTAATTGATATCAACTTAGTTCTGCTATTGCAGGTTCATAATCATATCTTCCTTTTTTTGACCGGCAACGACGTTGAATAGCCAATAAAAAAATCTCAAAACCTTTGTATTTACCACACTAACGCCAAGTAATTCTGTTTCGAGTACCCAACTAGGATCACCGTGCAATATACTGGAATTATTAAAAAGTTAATCCTCTACGGTGGTTCACAAGATCGTACAATTCAAGGAAGAGATCACACACAAAAATTCGTACTGGAGAGTCATATGGCTATGCTTTGTATATGGATAACTTTTATAATAGTGTTCATTTGACTAAAAGATTACTTGAAGCTAGTACATAAGTCACAGGCACATTGCAACAAGACAAAAAAGGTAATCCTCGAAATTTGATGACAAAAAAAATTAGAAAAAATCCAGTATGTATGGTCCTGAAGGCATATTATGTATTACCAAATGGGAAGATAAACAAGAAATATGCATGATATCTTCAGAATTTGGTCAGATGACTTCAACAAGATCTAGAAGACGAATTGAATCCGACAAACCTTAATTAATTGCTAAATAGAATAAATATAAAGTTGGTATTGACTTAAGTGATCAAATGCTTAGTTACTACAGTTGTCAACATAAGTGTATATGGTGGTATAAAAAATTGGGAATACATATTTTCCAAATAATGTTAAATAATGCACATTTCCTCTATAATAATGGAAACGAGAGAAAAATGTCATTATACGATTCTCGACTTTCTGTTATTCAAAGCCATTTAGGACCATTACCAAAATCACCGCGTATGAGAACAACATCAGTTGGACATTTACCACTGTATTGTCCAAAAGGTCTCCACAACAAAATAAAAAGAAGACGATGTAAATATTGTTGGGACACCAGCAAAATACGGAAGGATTCAATTTTTTACTGTTCTCGGTGTCCAAATGAACCTGGTTTGTGTTTGGAAAATTGTATTAGACTCTTCCATGAGATCTTGCATGATTAAAATTTGTTATTTAGTGTTACATAATTTTTGGATAGTTTTAAAATCTTGTATTTAATTAATTTGTTTCATTCATGTTCCATGCATTTCGAGTTTTTGTTCTTTTTTAAAAATAATTATCACGTTGTGAAACAATAAATGTTTTTGAATGACGTTAAGCCCCACGTTGGGCGCTAATGAAACAGTTTTTGTTTTAGCTTGAGCTCTAATGAAATTTAAAAAAAATGATGTTGAATAATGCAGGTTCTTGCCTAACTAACCAATAGATTTGGAGGTAAACTAAGCCAGTTCACAGGGCTTTGTTATCTTATTGATGTAAGAAAAAAGTTAATTTATTTTAGCAAAACTAGAAAGAAAAGAGAAAGCAATTTAGGGCGCCACTAATTTTCTTTCCTAAAAGAAAATTAGAAAGAAAATCAAAACTAAGAGGAAAGCTATAACCATGTGGCTTCCAAAATGGGTATCCATTTAATAGAAAAAAAATTACTCATTGAAAATTGATATTTAACTGTGAAATTTTTAAACTATAAAGGTAACAAATAAAATATCATACCGGTAATCCAGATGGGAACTTAAAAAGTTACGGCTGCTCATAAGATTTCGTGAAAATTGTTAAATTTATTACTTGGACTACTGCACAGTTCCAACTTGCTATAACAGACGATGAGAGAAGACCTGCCGGTACCTTTCTCATCCGTATTTAAAGACCATTCGAAATTTTAAATTTCGCGGTAAAATATCTCTTGAATATTGATTTTTGGTCTTCTAGTTCATTCCACCACAAATCACAAAAGTTAAATAATTTATTAAATATTTGAATTAAATATTTTTAGATAATATATATAGACTATTCCACCAAAAATCAAAATTCTGAAGTCATTATTGCACATTTTTATTATCTGAAATGTTAACTAACAAAGTTAACGTTTCAGTTGTTTAGTACAAAAACAAAATAAATGTAAAAATTATCATCGAAACGCGCCCAGTGCGGTGGTGGCACATGGAACAAAATTCCAAATCATATGCCAGCACCGCGCCAGGCGCGGTCATTTTTTATTTTCGCTTTACATGAAAAAAAAAATTTATAATCTGTTAATCTAGACACAGCTTAACATTCAACAATAAAATATATCACAATATTTTGCAACAATCCTGTTAAGACTACAACATATAAAAAAAAATCGAAAATCGTACGAGAGCCAGGATTCTATTTAATGGTGCAAGGTAGTAAGTAGAGAGAGAATCTCTTCTATTTTAGAAAGTATTGTTTATAGACGATCCCAATTAAGTTTACTAAAAAACTTAATTTAAAATAAAAAAACTTTCCAAACTCATCGCGTTTGTGTTCAAAAATAAACTAAACTGTCCAACTACTTCCGTAAAAATCGTTTTATAAACTGCACATAAATTCAAAAAGTAATAGATTCACTTAGCAACTTTCCAACCTTAAATTTAACGAGTCTAACAAGTCGCAATTAGTCAATTAGCGATCCAAAGTGGGTTCTTAACGAGAAGCCGGAGAGAAAGTAAAAATTTAAAATAATTGAAGAGTTAAAAAAGAGCGACCTGTTGAATGTAGACTGGCTGGAAGACGACGACTACGACGAGATCAAAACAAAAATTAGGTTAGGCGTAAACACCTCAAAATTCTTACACTTAAAATATAACTCGTAATTGAATTTCTTTTCTCTTTCTTACCCTTCCGCGAATCACCCACAGCTCTATTTAAGGAAGATGTTAATGTTTGAATGAAATATGCCTTTTAATTCTTTAATTTAAATCATTTTAAAAGGATAAATATTAGAATGAGGGTGAAATTACAAGATTTTTGGTTCGATATTTGAGTAAAGAACATTTAAAATGTTAATCTATCGGCAGCGATTTGAGAGAATATCGAAATATTTTTGGCAAAGAATTTTGAGGTAATGGAAGTATTGAAAATTAAAAAAAATATATATAATGTAGCTTAATGTTGAACTTAGAGTTCTCATCGAATAAAAACTTTGAAATGCTAACCA
>CAJUYH010003566.1:31743-50815 GCA_910591685.1 Galerucella tenella | reverse complement strand
TAATTTCAAAAATTATCTAGATAATTTCAAAAATTATCTAGATAATTCCCAAAATTATCTAGATAATTCCCAAAATTATCTGGATAATTCCCAAAATTATCTGGATAATTCCCAAAATTATCTGAATAATTCCCAAAATTATCTAGATCATACCAATTATTTGAATTATTAAATCCAAATTATCTTCATTATCCAAACTACCCCATTTAGATTATCTTTATTATCAAAGCTATCTAAATTATCCAAATTTTCTAAACTGAACTATCTAGATTATCCATGTTATCTGAATTATTAAGTGTAAATTATCTTCATCATCTGAACTATCTCATCTAGATTATCCTAACACTTTATCGACCGGTCGTGGTTGAGGCTGACAGTCCGTAAGTACCGGCTTACTCGTGCGCGCATTTACTTTTAGTACCGGCGAAATTTTCGCTATTCATTGTGTTGTACTCATGAAAAAATATAACTCATAAGGATATGGACAAGTTAGTATACAGCTACTAACAAAACAGTAAAGCCGATTAATAGGCGACCAGTCGATAAAGTGTTTATTATCAACATTATTTGAATTATCAAAATGATCTAATCTCAATTAACTAAATTATCTTAATTATCTAAATTATCTAAATTATCTTATTTGAATGATCTAATATGACTTATCTTAATCATCTAAATTAACTAGATTATCTATTTATTTATCTATATATATATAGGACATTCTATGTGATCTCAGGCAGTGAATTTTGAGGGGTAATGGTTAAAGAAAAGGGCTAAAGTCCGATCTAGTGTCAGAAAATAGATATGAGAGAGGGTGAAGCGAATGAGGGAATGAAGATAATTTACACTTAATAATTCAGATAACATGAATAATCTAGATAGTTCAGTTTAGAAAATTCGGATAATTTAGATAGCTTCGATAATAAAGATAATCTAAATGAGATAGGTTGGATAATAAAGATAATTTAGATTTAATAATTCGAATAATTGGTATGATCCAGATAATTTTTGAAATTATCTAGATAATTTTTGAAATCATCTAGATAGTTTTTGAAATTATCTAGATAATTTTTGAAATCATCCAGATAATTTTTGAAATTATCTAGATAATTTTTGAAATCATCTAGATAATTTTTGAAATTATCTAGATAATTTTTGAAATCATCTAGATAATTTTTGAAATCATCTAGATAATTTTTAAAATTATCTAGATAATTCTATTAAAATCATTTAGATAATTTCCTAAATTATCAAGACAATTTTATGTAGATTATCTAAAATATCTCGATTATCTAAATGGTCTTATCAAAATTATGTAAATTTTCCAAATTTCCTCAACTAAATTATTTAGATTACCCAAATTATCTGCATTATTAAATCTAAATTATCTTCATTATCTAAGCTATCTCATCTAGATTATCTTAATTTTCAAAATTATCTGGATTATTCAAATAATCTAATCTGAATTATCTAAATTATGTAAACTCAATTATCTAATCTAAATTATCATGATTATCTAAATTATCTATTGTGTTATCTATATATATATAAGAGATTCTATGCGATTTCGGGCAGTGAATTTTGACGGGTAATGCTGGTGGAAAAAGACTTAAGTCCCATCTTGTCTCAGAAAATAACCGTAGGACCCAAGGTACAATCGTCTCTTGAGACATTTACCTCGGGTCGATATTTAAAGTTTTTTTCTGACTTCCCCCTTTCTCATATCTATGGCGGCAAAAATACTGTTCGCTCATTCGCCATTCTTACATAACTGATAATTCGAAAACTGCTAGATCGTTTTGAGTATAACATCGAAATTCGGATCCAGGATGGTCACAAATATAGTCACACTACTCGACGGTCATTTTTTGCGAGGCACGGTGTATAGAACAGTTTGTATAAATATATAAAAAGATTAATCACTATTATCATTTTCAGATCATTTCATTCATCAAGTGAAGATATTGAACGAATAATATTGAATGTAAAGTTTTGATGGAATTGATTCCAAATGAGTTGATAAGAAAAAACGATATACAGAGAAATGATGAATGGAAGTGATGAACGTTATGATTATATAATATGATGATTGATATGTATATTTCGATTGAATTTTACCGTACAACTGTACAATAAGAGGAAAAAAATATTTTCATAAAATATTACATTATATGGGTGAGGCTTTCGGCAACAACTCATTTATTAACTATTATTTCGTAATAACTCAATTTATATTGCCCGAATTATTTAGAGAATTCGCTCATATTTCATGCCAAATTATATTCATTAAAATAATGCATTTGAAAATAATAGACTATGTATTATAAAATGAAACAAATTCACTAAATACGTAATTAATATATTTTCAAACCCAATAACAAACTGAATTCACGATTAAATATATAAAAGTATTGATTATTTTCTATATTAAAGTTATCACGTGAAAGCCACAAAACAAAAAAAAATCAATAGAAGAAGAAAAGACGAGAAAAATTGCCGGTGCCTTTGGAAAATTTAGCTGACATCAATATGTACTCACATTAAAAAGAAGAACACCAGCGCGATCGGAATGATTAACGACTTCCGCTATACAAGTTCCGGATTCGCGATCAGCCACAAGCGAGGGTAAAGCAAATGAGATTCTAATTAAAATCAGAGGGTGGAAACTGAGAAGAGAGTAAACCCGGTCGCGTTGGTAGCAGACGAAGGGAAAATAATTGGAAATAAGACCGAGGGAGAATGACAGGAAGAGTAGACCAACAAAATATAACTGTATATATGTATACCACACGCGGTGAAAATACATCGGCGAACGGGCACAAAGAAGTAGTACTGGATATTTCAATGAACTGACCAATCGACTAACCACAAAAGCCTCAGCATCATGTTCGCCTCGACCTCATGCTGAGGAATAGAATACAACTTAGATGAACAAAACCACACAGCACAAAAAGAAAAAAAATGTAAAAAAAAAAAAAAGGAAAAGAATGAAAAAAAGAAAGGGAGAATATAAAGAAAGAAAAAGAGAAGTAAAGAGAGTAGTGTTGTAAGGAAAATTAATTTCGTGTGCGTGCGGCCAAGGACATTAAATAATTTATAGTCATTAGAACAATCAGGGAACCAATCAAGATCCTGCAGTCCTCAAAAAATACTTTATTATTTATCATTATTCATCTTGTGTTTTGTCAAATATATTATAAAGCTTAATATATATATTTATCTATGTATTATATACATTATATGTAATGGAATATTATAGTGAAAATTCAGTGGATATTAATCTTGAATTAGTTCCACACAGCTGGATAATTTTCATTAATTATCTTATACCCGGATTAATATCTGACAATTTATACACGTATACATATGGGTGAAAATGAAAATTATAAAAATAATTATCATTGTTGCCCTCAAGTGATAAAAAATTAATCTATTGTAATTTATATCATGATTATATTTATTATTATTAGAACTATATAGAACGATAAAAATGACAGAATATGGAGGTGATGTATAAAAAAAAAATGAGAAAAAAAAACGAACACATAAAAAAATTAATGAATGAAAGAGCAGAAACATCGGAAATTAAATTTAAATTATTTAATTACCGTCAGTGCCATTGCATATGCGATAGTATCAAAATTAAATTGTGTCCAATGATGAGAATATAGCTTACCTGAAACAGAGGAAAAGATAGAAGAAAAATTATAAAACAGGTATATGCTGTTAATTGGTGAAATAGATAATGCACTTATAATAAAATAGCGTCAAGCGATGAACACAAGATTAATATCGATACGTTATATCTCACCTCATCGCTAGCATACACACACGCATACACGCACATTTATATACATACATAGAGATGTATGATGTAAAATACGTTCGTCATTGATAATTTCCGAGACTCATGCTTGCTCATTGACGATGAAATGATCAAAGATTACTATCTTAATAACTCACTCACAGATTGTACATATATTACGTATCAGTCGGGCCATCTCTGCCTTATGATGTTTCTTTCTTTCTATTTTTACTTTTTTATAGCAGGTGGAAACCGGATGAAAATAGAGAAATCTTTTTTCGGCGATTGTAGAAGTTTCAAAATTAATTACATCTTAATGTAAAAACGTTGTTCTCTCTACTCGAATATTTTCCAATAAAATTCCAATCCAACTGTCATACCTTAATGGTAATAACAATAAGTACAAAGTTGATAATATTATCGCAATTGTACTTCTATATATCTATAGAAGTTAAGGTCTATTGATTTACCGGAAGTTCAATGATTGCATCATAATTAGCAATTCGACCCAATTTCACTTTTCTAATAATATCATATGACTCGTGTATGCATTGTGTAGTATTGGCTGCAGGGAAGGTGGGTAAATCGAGTACACGAATTGCAAACAAGAGAGAGAGCGAGAGGGAGAATAAGGAAAATAGAGAAACAGAGTGAGGACAAGAGACAGAGGGAGAGAAATTCACGTATCTCACTGCACCCAAATTATCCTCTGTATTCAAACATCTGGTTCGCGCACAACCCAGCGAATAATAGTGTAATACACATCGGTATGGTGAGGCAGCGACGACGTTCGCAATAATTGGTCCCACAGTACAAATCGTATCGCTATCTAGTGCTATATGTATGCAGTATGATGTGTACATGTGTGGGTGTATATATAAATAGATATGCGCATTATCTATGCAATACATTTGAAGAGTATGCGGTAGTGATGAACGTGGTGCAATGTAATACTCGTGAAAAGAGTTCGAAAGTGTTTTTATCATTTGTCATAAATCTCTGAATATGAAGTAGCTGTTTAACCTATATATGCTCTGCTATATAAACAGTTCAGATATGTCCATCTACCTATACATATACTTGTTTTTAAATATGTCTATCAAAGTAACGTAACTGTACAATGTCTGTATACCGGATAAAAAAAACTTTTTAATTATATATTGAATGAAGTGTATTGCAATAGCTATTAAACAAAAAATAATAATTCGATTTCATTGTAGATATATTTTCGTTGTATTTATCAAATGAAATGATTTTATTTTATAAATAGGAAATGAAAGAGGGGAATTTCCTTTTATAAATTTATCAACAATATCATACATCTTGTATTTCAGCTTAAAAAATAAAATATGAAGAATAAACTTCCAAAATATTATTCAACACTGAAAACTTTCTCAATTATATCAAGTGAATAATGAATGAGCCAAGTGGATAATTTATTCACAATTGCTATACTAATTGCCAAAATAAAGATAGAATAAATAAAAATAAAAAAGTCCTTTACAATAAAGAAAAAAAAATATACAATTAAACCCACAACATACCTATTACATCGCACATTATACAACTACTATTATAGCAAAGACATATATATTTTATGCATATCTCAATTATTTTAAAAAAACTTATAAACTATTTGCTACTATCGTCATCATCGTATATATGCTCTCGTTGACATCATATACCCCGTGTACTATATCGGGCTCAGTGGCATCGTGCACATAATATCCTTTGGCGATATATCTCCGCATACTTCTCTTTTTTTTTCTTTATTTTTTGTTTTCCGCTCGGTTTATTTCCCTCCAGAAATTACAATTCTCTGTCATAATGCACGCGGAAAATGCTCCACAATGAATATGAAATGGTGACAGAGAATATATATGTACGCCGGACAATTACCACGTTTTGTTAGTTGACATACAACTGTATATACCGTAGGGAAATGGAAGCGAATATATAAACGAAATGTCGGGCGACGAATGACATGAAAAGAGAGCACTCAGCATACCTGAACTGTCTAATTAGCGTGCGCGCGGAAAATAAATGAAAAGCTCGTCGCGTTGTCGTGGTGGTCGTGCGGGATTATGGCACGAGCCAGAGCAAGACTTCTCTGTTAAATTTATATCCAACGATTTTCCTTCTCTACCCCTTGATATATACATATTTATATGTATATATATATAAATATATATACGTTGGCGCTTGCTCGCAACGAGCCCCGTCGGGAGATATGCCTGGATTGCAGCGCGAGAGCTACTGCAAAGGAAGAACGTGATGGTGCGCTTAGGAGGAGCGAGAGGTAAAATATAAGAGGATGAAAGAGAGTGTGCGATAAAGGGTTTTGAAAAATGGTGGATGGCCCGAGGGAACATTTTTCCCGTGGGATAGATATATTTTTCTCGTCTAGCAAGCCACTATGCATTATATATCTATATAGTATTGCTATACAAACGCTGGTATATTTTGGAAACTTGCCTACAAAAGTATGAGAATGTATATCTGTACGTTGGAATGAGGTCTTCGTAACATGACGATTCATGAAATATGCCGTTTGACATACGGGTCTATTGTCAATGGAGCCCTTTCAAGACAACCATCACAATGGCACTGCACATAACGTATGGGTTTTTTTGATTTCAAATCTTCTATATATTTGTCATATTCGCGGTATACCATGTATTGATATATTTATATGTACATATCGTGGGCTTAACGTGAAAACTGACCAAGTGAAAAAAAAAAATTTGATTTTTCACAAATTACATTTAAAGTTTAGACGCTTATGTAAAATCGGATTTTCCTTGCATCCAAACGCAGTTTTTACACTAAATGTATTAAGTATATGTACAAATATATCAAATACGATGACAAAAAACGATGACCAAGCCGACTTCGTTGATGTTCCTTGTAGTAAAAAGTGCTTAAATTTACATGCTCATAATCAGGTAGGTTCAATCCTACCATTCTAAAGAGTATAATGTTTCGGTGGATGTCCTAGCAATGCAGATTACGTTTACTAATGAATTTAGTCGTATTAACTCAAAACGTCTAAATTTTGACTCGGTCAGTCCTCGCAGAAAGCCTTCGATATATAGACGAGATTACACGCACTAGTAAATTTTCTAATTTCGTCTATGGTATAAAATATTCTTCAACATATATTTAAATACATGTTTTAGGTCATGTATATATATATGTGTGTCTGTATAGTATGTATTATTTCAGTAGCTTCAGTTCTTACGCGCGCAAAGTTTAGTAGAATATTCCACAACGACAGTATAATTCTACGTGAGACCGTGAATAATGCCGTTATTATTACTTAACAACTCTCGTTAAACTCGAGTCTGAGCAAAAAACATGAAGGAAATAAAAAAAAAAGTGCTAGCGAGAAACATGCTGGAAACGCGTGTAGTTCAACTACATCAGCAATGATGACGATATAGTAGTTGATATCATAGCGTACTGTAAAGGTATATATTTAGATGTATTAAATATTAGTAGTGAAAATTGAATAATTTGATGTAATCGGTATGTGATAAATGAGTTTTAAATGTATGTACACATTGTTGAGATTAAAATATTAATAATTCCTTCTGCGAATACGAAAATGTGTGTTATTGAGCAGTTTTTCTGTTTACCTTTGGTACATCTGTCTTAGATAAAAATAGGACTAATTCGCTAAATGACTTATGTATCACACGGTAATCGTTTTATTGTGAATCTAATGATAATGATTGAAAGCCAAGCATGAATCAGAGTAGAAGATTTTCGAGTAGAAAACATATTTCATCGATTTGTCTTCAAGGGATAAATGTGTAATGAAGAGTAACTTAAAAGAAACCAAGTGGATTTTTATCTCAATTTCCAAATTCTAATTGGTTAGTATTTCTATATATAACAGATAAAATTAAGTTGCAATAAATAATTGATAACGCGTGTTCGTTCTAAATTCTGTTATAATAATGAGATTTTAGTCAGTTATAATTACGCTTAACAGTTTTATAGCTATGCCCAATCGAAAAGTGATTTGACAAGACACTTCAGACACAATTACGAAGTTCCAACATGAATAAATGCTATACGCTATTATGTACTGCAACTTGCAACATAAATTTTCATCATTTTTGTTAGTGTTTCAAATTTCTCTTCACGAATTTTCATAAGCTTAGAATAATTATCACTGTTACACGTAAAATAGCTATCTCAGTTTCTTTATATATGTTTATGTGAAACAGCAGTAACAGTTGCGAGTCGAGTGACTAGAGATAGTTACTTCCGCAATAGCGAAAACATTGCATCTTTTGTTTCCGAATAATTTCATGTATCCAATTATATATTATCAGTTATGAGAACCATTCAATTGTATGTTGTATAATTTTTCTCATATTAAATAGAAAATTATTTTAATAATCTCTCAATTTTTTATTCCCACGCTATATTCAAGCAAGTATATATACTTTTTCCTTTTTCTTTTGTTCATAACAGAAACAAAAGTCCCGAGACTTAATATGACATACTTATACAGATTTCCAGATATTTTTCACTAAAAAATTAAATTTTTATCTACGACGATAATTTTTTACGACAAACAAATTTAATAAAGTGATGATATTAAAGATAAGACTGTAAATTTATATTTTTCTCGTGAACTTGACTTTTTTTATTAAACGTTGCTTCAAGCACATTTGATGCAAACTGATTTGACTCCGACAAACGGCTACGATTGCTCTTACCATTATCCACCCAGACCTCTATAACAGATCTAATCATTATAAGTATACATTTGATTATGTTTCAAATCTAGATAAAGCCTATACACTTAAATATACAATACCTAATAAAATTAATATATATATGAATATTTATATTCTGATTCTCTTGACTTGGTTTGTGCGGGTGTTTCATATTGACTCAGAAGCGCAGAGACGGCGCCCGCACAGAAGTTAAATGTCATGAAGGAATACAAATATAGAAAGCATAAAATTTCTGAAGCACGCGATTGCTCGAGTATCCAACGATGCCAAAGATATATATATATATATATATATATTTCGTAGACCGACGATAAAAGGGGCGTACTTAAATACGACTTGTGTCATCCACTACCATCACGTTTCTCTTATATCCTCCTTCGTTTTATTGCGCCTCAAGTATAAACAGCTACTTACAAATGCGAATGGGAAACTCGCGGTACCCTTATATATATACATATATATTATTTATCGACGACCAAGCGGAAAAACTTGCACGTTTCAGCACCTGCATCTCCCCATATTTACCACATAAAATGTGGACACATACACATATACATACATATGAGTGAGTATTCAGTATCGGATATTTATTTCATACGAAATAAGCGTAAAATCTGAAATACGACACGTTTGTTTTCGTCGTCAACGTTTTGCATCTTTTTTACTCTTCACTGTACTGAAATTTCAGGTGCAAATATATACCATACACACACACACACACACACACATATATATATATATCTAATGCCCTGCACGGTCAACATATACATACATACCCACATAAGATATAGCCGTGTGACCGTACTATGGCGATCCAATACACAGCTTCTTTTGCGGCATTTCCACGTCTGTTTTCTCCTCAATATATATACACAATATATATATATATATATATATACGCCACCGCACGAAATAGAATATATATATATATATATATAATAACATGTGGATTGTTATATCCGGAAGATTCACCATGGTAACTCGAGGAGCTCGAATAATCGCGATCAAGTGGAGTGGCTGCTGGCCATATACACATATATATTTTTTTTCCGTTGCTACAAAGCAACGGGCCGCCATATGCAATTGAATAAACGAGAGGGCGAGAATAGAATAAATATAAACAGAGACAAAAAAAAATCAAAAAAAAAAATAAAATAAGAAAATAAAAAGAGAGGAGCTATTTTATTATATTACCTGCTGCCGCAAGTGAGTAGGGCCGATAACGCACGCAACGAAGAGAGCACCAGGCGCATGATGACACGATACGATAGCACTGTGGCCGAGAGAATATCAACAAAGGAGGATGCACACAAAATATAGTCAATGTCGACAAAAAGGGTCATGTATCATTTAATATATATGTGTGTATATGTATGAATGTATGTATGTATGCCATAACAAAGGTCAAGCACGTTGGGTAGCATATAGTGATCGTCAAGTCTTGAGAGAACCAAGTACGAGAGAAGAAATTCCAACGAGTATACCGTAAGAACTTTTTCCTTCTACCTGCATATATATAGATATATATGCGTGTGTCCGTGTGTGCGAATGTGTGTGTTGTAAATATACTATATATATATATATCTTTACGCATATATATATTTCCCTGAACTTGAAAAATACCAAGTATATTTTTATATATAAATTCTATACAGTAAGAGATATTGATCATACATTCAAAATGTTTTACCACCTCTTGTGTACGGTTCATTTCTTTACTCCTCTACCGTCAATTATACCGGGAATATTTCCACCAACATGTCAATTGCTGTATCTAAAATTCATATACACCAAGTGAATACTCATGTGATTGTGGGTTAAATGCACTTAGTCCCCATGTCTATTGATACATACATATATATATTCCAATTAATTTGTTGTATGATAATGTATTGTCGTGCGGTGAAAATGTGGGACAGTTGCACACGCGCGCAAACGCGGGAGAGATAATAACGGTACTCACGAGGACCAGCTGAGAATGACCCTGGTCTGTGTAAATGCACGGAGGGGACCTCTTGGTTGATCCCGACGATCGCTATATAAACACGTAACCGAAGTACCGCGCGATGCACGTAGAAACATTTTTATTTCTTATTTCGTTTTTATTTCTCTTTCCTTCCTTTTTTCCCCCTTTATTCCTATACCTATATCGATATAAATGTACGCTCTCTATGTGGGTATACACATATCGATTCACTCACTTTGACTCAACTTGTTTTATATGTAGTTGGCTCGTGCACAGCCGAGATTCACCCTGAAGCGAATAAGGTTACACATACACTGACATATATATATATATTAAAATATATACGGTATGTATGTATATATCTATAGTTACACGCAACTGACGTGACTGAAGTGATCGCGTACCCAATTACCCATATATTTCTAACGGACATTGGTACGTAAGGGAAAGAAACAATTCAACGACTATTACACGTGTTCTTGTATATATATGACTGTGCACTATTGACACTACATCTCAATGATGTTCGCGGCAATCCTGTGTTCAGTGTTAAATGCGTATAGGCATGCGACCATTTGCCCCATTGTCATCACTTTCAATGGTATAACATGAGTCTTTAAATCTATAACAAAAAAAGTCTGACAATAGTCTAAATATGTGAATATTAGATTAATTATTTCATATTAATGCAGTGCAATTGCAATTATTTTTCGCTGTAATTAACAAAGATGTAATGTTTTCTACTATGGTCCAATTATAATGGAAGACATTAATGGTCCGATTCCACAACTGTTTGTATCAAATAATTGGACAATTATTGCAACAGATTGAATTAGTAAAAATGATAAATTATTTCAATGTCTCATTTCATATCGACCGGTTTTTTTTTCATTATTTTCTTTTTTCTTTCCCCCGCAAATTACATTAATATATTTCGAAAACGATTTATATACAATTTACTATTCCGATGAAAGGTATACAGTGGCTAGTGTCTACCACTTGCCAAAAATTTCCTTGCCACTAGTGAGAAAAAAGTGTTGATAAAATATATGTGAAAGAATACGAGTGAGCGAAAGGGCGAGAAAAATCGAGAATGAAAATAGGGGTGATGTGGAGAAATTTATATTTGCACCCTCACCCTTCAACCCTGTCTCTCACTCGCCCTCTCTCCCTCACTTTCTCAAGGGATAAATTTTAACCGTGACTCGACTGCGCGCACGCTTTCGCTTTGCTATACGACCTCGTTTCCCCCTTCCAAATAGAAGATCGTAGTGAGGATAAATTTAGGCGTAATTGCCGGCAATGAGTTCCTGCCGGGTAGCACGTCGAGAAACGGCAGGCAATGAAGTAGAAAGGGTCACCCAGTATTATAGAGAACGAGAAATGGAGGAAAAGTTTGTGTATATAACGTTGACATTGTTTAGGGAACAGACAAACTGTCCACCAAAACAACTTCTGCCATACATAGTTTCCACTCTGTTGTTTTTGATGGCATATCAAATATATAGGTGTATATCCGCTAATACCAGTCTATTATGTATAGATGAGAAAAAGTCCAGTATTCTACGGCAACAATAAGGACTAAAAGTGCTCCGCAGTTTTTATATACTGTATAAAATGACTTGGGTTGTCATTGAACCCGGAATTCGTCAACTCTTATATATAACCAAAGTAAATACATAAATATATATATACACATGTGTGGATATTCTCGTTTTTTACGCGTACTGTTACATTGACGAGAGCGATTTTGCAGTACATTCTCTCCTGGCACCTCTTCATGGACTTATGTAGGAATTCTTGTCTGACACAGCAAGAAATGTTCGTGTTGTCTCACGAGACCACTGCCATCATCAGCACTATACATATGCATTCATGTATTTATATATATATATACTTCTATACGCGGTCGATGGAAATTTTTGCTGTGACAGGAAGAGGCGTCAAGTGTGTTTTGTGCTCATGGTGACGATTCGTTTCTTAGTTTTCGTTTTGTCGCGTGTGCTAGAAGCAGACAGGAAATGAGAGTAAAAGATAGATAGAGTGGAAACACAAAAAAAAAAAAAGAAAACAGAGAAGAAAAGAAAAAAATCACATAAAGAGAGAGGTGGATGAAGTGACGATTGAAGAGATCAATTAATATAGATTCAATTGTTAGGTGTGATATGAGATAATAAGTCTTTTGATTGTTATATATAAGGAGGAAAAAAATTCCATGGAGTTAGTATATACGGATGATGAGACTTTTATCTTATCCACACAGTTCAAAAGCACCACCATGCCAGTGAAAGAGGAATGGTAATGTATATTTCCAAATTAATCCACGTCAGTGACAAAGAAATGAAGTAAAAAAGAGGAGAAAAAGAAAGAAAGAAAAAACAAAGAAAAAAGAAAAAAACGACGACATACGAAGATATTTCTGAGAAGAGACGTAGAACTTGTATATAAAAGAAAGAGAACGATCATCGTTCACATCGTCTCGACGGCGTCGTTGATAAAGAGTTTAAAATCTTGGGTCGACGGTGGTGTACGACCCCTGATGTTTCTGGATCGTCCACTTTCAAGATATATAGACAAACAATCTCTCAAGCTTGGTTGTGCGTATGTGAACACGGGCATATATATGTGTGTGTGCGTTTGTGTGTATAACGTGTGTGCCCTTTCTTGAGAAAAAAAACCTGCTAAGAATTTTCTTGCTCTTCCAGTAAGATCTGATTGATGAGTATCGACAAAGCAGGACGCAACTACTGTTCATATATATATATATATATATTTCTTATGCAACATCAACCGGATGGCATAAAATGGGTATATATGTACATGTATTTAGCTCGGTTGTACATTCGATCCTTCAATTGTTTGATGAGAACATAACTCTGACGGGAATAAAATAAATGAATTGATTGAAACCAATATATCATCATGAAATTGCACATCACTGATGAATTAAATGTTTTTCATATATATTTCATCTTTTTCCGACCATAAACATTATACTTATTCTCTTATTATCGTCATAATAAAGATAAATTAAATGATAAAAATGAAAATAATAATAGAGAACTAGTCAACTAATTGAGAGTATAGCAGTATCATGATTGTTTACGTCAATTACGTACTGTATATACCAACAATGATAATTTAATAATAAATAACTTATCACTGTAAATCGAAAGGAAAAATAACATACGTGGGGTAACAATCAATTTTAATATTCATCGCTGTATTTTATGGCAGTCTGTTGACAGCTCTCACATTAAATAGAATAGTAGAATATTGATTGCTCATTGACTGAATATATGCAGTACTATGTGAAATCATAGGAGTACAGCTGCCATTAGCCACAATTTAAATGTATTGACACGAGTAGATACTGCCGAGTACAGTAACGATAACTCTTATATCGTGATGCTACATTGGAACTTTTGGTATAACACGTAAAGTTCGAGCGTCTATTGTATTGTGATACTATTATTTTACGGTGGGCATCGTCAATAGACTGAATGCGATGTTACATAGCAGTGTTTACCAGTAAAGTTGAGTTTATCTTGGAATATATATGAAGGGAAGTGTCCATTCTCTCCTGTCTGTATGCCTGTCTCTCGGTCTGCCTGCTACGAGTAATCTCAAGAACTACTGGATTTAATTTTTTTAAATTATTTTCTATTAGATTGTAAATTTTTCATAGTCAGGTTATGGATCAATGTATCATAACTGTTGAAATTGATTGATCGTAAACTCTTAGTGAACGTGATAAAATATAGAAAAAGTAACAAAATGAGTAACCGAAAAATTGCAGTGAATTCAGGAAGAAATTGGAGCTTTTACAGATATAAATTATTTCTATTTCAAAATATTATTTCATTATTGTTTTTCTCTGTACAGTAAAATGTACAAGTTGGTGAGTTCATTGATAATATCAATTCCAGATAATCTTCTTCATCTTTCTGTTTACACATATTCTTTATTTTACATACACCTGTAAACATAGAAATAAATATGCCTATATATTGTGTTGTCAATGTGTTATATCAGGCATACGTGGCTGCCTGAGGCACGTTCTTCATTCTCATTAAATTAACCCAACGACAAAATGTATATATATATATATATATACACTCGCATATAAATGAGTTGATCAAGCACATTCCAGTTTTCTCAAAGACAACTATTTGCTGGGACGATCTCTGTACAATCATATGAAATGATAAATAACTCGATTTCTGGCACTGACATTAAATACTCTTAAAGTCCAATATAATGCAGTCAACCCTGCAATTACATTCATTTAATTAATATTATTCCGGCAAGAGCTACGAAAAATTAAAAATAATCATATTCAACTTTTCCATTTACCAACTGCCTATCACTTGTTAACAATAAAATTCAGATTATTTAACAATTTCATAACAATTCCAACATCAAAATACATTATAGAAATATTTAATTGCAAAATCATAGACAAGTGTGATGGACATATTGTACACAAACACACACACACACACATCTACATATATATATATATGCAGCGCGTGCATGGCTATAATCACAAAAAGCTTTGTCAGAAAAATAAAAGTCATATATAAATGTATATTTACACAGCACACCCGAGTGTTAACGACATACATCTAATAATGCCATGAAATTTTATTCGTTTGTCCTGTACGTAATCAACGTTGACGATTCATAAGCCCATGCATCTACATACACTCTCTCCCTCTCTCTCTATTCCACACACACACACACACAAACGTCTATACATAAATATATATATATATATTTCACCCAATTAGCCATTTGAACATCAAAAACCGTAACGAAAATTCGTTGTTTCACCAACAAATAGTTCCTCATAATTTCTATATACATATTCGCTATGAATGTGCGTATGATGTGCCTATGCATACATAGATAATTTGTATACACATGCAGTTATTCTACTTCCACCTAATGCCCGTTAGAGGTCTTTGTTTGAGCTGAAAAGCTCACTCGCAATCACATATGCATATAAATATATATATATATATGCGTGCGCGCGTGTGTGTGTGTGTATAAATATGTATGCATACAGTTATTACCGCAAATGTTAAATTGTTGGGCGACGGTGAGATTCACATCTTCAAAGAGGACTTGGTCGTTTGATGTGGCCTACACCGCACACGGCCCTATGCATACATGACCCCAACAGATTTTATACATATATACTCAAACACACAATTAATGTATTTAGAACGTATGGACTAAATGAGCAACAGCGCCATATAATATATACATATATATATATATATATATATTCAATATGTTTTTAAAAGAGAAAGAACAATTTTTATACCCTTGATCTTTTTTATATTTAAATAATCAAGCCGTTTGTTCGTCAGCTGTATAATAATAAAAAAAAATGAAGTGCATTTGCGCATTTTGCCTACTACTTATATATATATATATATAATATAGTGAAATAATTAAGAGATAGCGTTCATTAACCATGCACACGCCAAAGTCTTAATAATGCAATTTAAGTTCAAAGGAATAAGCGATGAAAGAAATGAAACAGGAGAAAATGAATGAATGGAAGATTGAAAAGGATAGGAAGACGGTGGATGGGGCAAAAAGAAATGGATATATATATATATATATATATATATATAATAAAAGATAAAATGAGGATGTAACGAAGAAATTGTCTCGTGGGTCGCCGCAGGCGGTTGAATTCTCCACAAATGACATAATTGTCGTTATTACAGTTTGTCTGTAATCACAAGAACAAAACCATCGCGTATAATGACCCCCACAGTAAATTACTTAAAGAAGACCCAGAGAAATAAATATATAAGATAGAAAAGGATAAAAACGTAATATTAATATACATATATAGATACATGGAGTTGAAGAAGACCAACGTCGTGCACGAGGTCATCACCGTAAAGTCTCGTATCCTCTTCTCTATATATCTATATACAATTCAATATAGATATACATTATGAGTATATAGTACTGATGTATAGTTCGTTGCATGGATGCACGTGAGTTGTGATATATAGACTTGCAGGTAAAAGACGTGCGCGTAGTAAGCGCTCGGTGACTCCATGACGACAATGACGACAACGACGATGAGGAACGTGCGACGGTGGAAGGCGTCAATTTCCCGTGGGACTTGGGATATATATATATATTTGCTATATTTTCATATTCTTATATTTGCCGTTATGATTTAACAATGCGACAGGAAACAGCACTTTTGTTCAAATATTACACATGTGAAAAAAGAAACAGAATAGAATATATTTATGCGAAATATAAGACAAGCAAAAATGGGCGCCTTCGTCGCGACTTGAATATATAATTTTTTGTTGTAAAAAGTACCGAGTCTACGAAATTTACGTTGATATCATTTTTGTTTATATGTACCTACATATATAAAAAATTCATAATATAGGGGACATGAACGTGACCTGTAAACTCTTCACGTACAATCCACCCATACGTATATATATATACATATATATATATATATATATATATATATATATATATATATATATAAGTGTATGTTTAGTGTTCATATTGCATATTAAAAAATTGAGGGTGTCATCCAAGGAAAAAAAAAATGTTTTTTAAAGCTCCTCAATTTTATTTTATTTTTTATTATTTTCTTCATAAACCACCATTTTTTTTACGCACGTCAATTTTATGCATGAAAATAAAATTGTCCCTAAAAAAACATAAAACTTCGCCATTAATGAAATAACAAAGCGATAAATAATTTTTAATAAAACATATTTTGAGAATATTTATGATAATTACGTCAAGTACGTAATATTTATATCGATAGATGTGATCATTGTATCGGCAATGCAATTGGAAATTTACAGTTGTAAACATAATATAGACATCAAAGTACGTGAGAGTGTGCAAGAGAAAAAATGAGCGACGGAGAGAGAGTGAGTGCAAGAGAGTGCGAGATGTATAATTGAGAAGCAGGTAAGGTGAATTTACGATACGCCACTGTACAAAAATTGCAGTAGCAGTATTGTGTACCTTCACATGAATAGTGAATAGCAGAACATAATATACATACTAACATATGTATAATAAGATATATATATATATATATATATATATATATTCCTTCACCATGTACAAACGTTATCATAAACAAGTTCAATAAAATAAAACTGAAATAAAATAAAATGGTACATCAATATCAAGAAGATAGAGACACAAAATCAATAAATTATATGGAAAAGATTAGGGTTTTATTTTATATCGCCACATACCCACTTACATTTATATATCTATCAACACCTATATATGCACTTAGTATTTGATATTCTATATACTTATTCAATTTAATATTCTCATGCAGCGTTCAAATACATTCTCCTGTTTTACACTCCAATGTCGCGAGTATACATGACAGGAAGATGGCATCATGTAAATGCATACGTGAGAAATAAATTTCAATTTAATGCTGTCTTTGTCTTATTAACATCCTGTTAACGCGTCCACAGGTGTCCGGACACGATTTGCTTTGTTTATATTATCTAAATTTAATACATATATAGTCATATATATAAATTAAACAGAAGAGATTTTTTTTCTCAGTGAATCCGTTTTTTAAAAATACATTCAAAAATAACAAATGAAATATAATTAAATTATTCCTAATATATATATTAGGGTAGTTCAATAAAAATAAACATTTTTTTTTCTGCTCTTAATCTTCATTAAACCCACCACGATCGTTTTAACCATATGAAACTATGATGGCGACTTTGACTGCAATCCGACAGTGTCTCTAGTCGCACTCAACTTTTTCTCGCGACTTTTCTTATTCTTCCCCATGAAAAAGATTTTATTTTATTTTTATTTTTATTTTTGTATATTCCCCGGAAAACTACGTTTTGTCTATTTATTTCCTCCTGTCACATTGGTACGTATACACTTAATCGTCATGTGTCTCTTACGTGTCTCTTCATTGCGATATTATTTTCTCATTTAGTTTGGGGTAAGGAGCATTAAACTATTCATCAAATTAAATTTAACTTTATGTCAACTTTGTATATACTCTGCTTGTAATATACGCGAATTATATCTGCGTAATTGTGAGAGACGAGCTGTAATATATATATATATATATATATATTGTTTTACTTTGTGAAAATACATGTGCATTGTCAAGTTATAATCAGAGAATAATTGCACTTTCCCAATGAATTACAAATGCCACACAATCCGTAATCAAACATTTGTATTTTCTATTTTATTAAGTACGCTACAGTAATTAAAAACTTTATAAAAAAAAAATATATATAATGCAAATTGTCACTTTTCAAACAGAATACTCTGTTGGTGATACTTTTGCTGCTCATTTTGAAATAAACATTTATATATCAGTGTATATAAATACGTCTTCCTTCCACTGATCACATTTAAAATCCTCAATATCAACTATTATTTATTTATTAATTAAAAGTTGCTTATTAAAATTAATTATTATAGATATATATATATATATATATATATATATATATATATATATATATA
>CAJUYH010003566.1:0-31643 GCA_910591685.1 Galerucella tenella | reverse complement strand
AGTTATTATAGACAGAATAAATGTAAATAATTAATTATAAATATCAAGAGTAATAATCAATTGAGAAAATCGATATTTTTCATATGATCATTTTACTACTCGACTATTTACAGGCATGATGTGTAGAATTCGAAAAATGATCAATCATTATTTTTCTCACGTGTGTCATCGGCTCTCAAATCAATGACATAGGTACCTACTTAATGAATTTGATTGCGATAGCCATTTAAATATATATATATATATTATATATGTATATGTATGGCCGTTGAATAGACTCAATACAACGTAGATTTATATATATATGTGTATACAATTCTCTTCCTACATATTTTTATTTTCTTTTGTTGCGCTGTGATGCCAGAGGTCGACTGGGCGTTGTACACCCACGGCGGTATGTTGTATAATTACAACCCAATGTATGGTGCAATGTAACATACATAAGTCGTCCCTATCGTACGTGTATATATATATATATATATATATATTTTTTTAGACAAAAAACACATCTCTTCTGTGTACAGGAGAATGGGAGACGATGCAGGCACTCCTTGCGCATCAGGACATAAAGCAAGAGTGTGCCGCAAGCTTTACCACTCGTGTACATATCCCGGCAATTCTATGTCCAGCAAATAAATGCGGCACAGTCGCTGCGTCAGTAAGCACTGATAAATATTTTAACATATATGTATGTGTATGCATATATATATATGGGATTTTTTTATATTAACTCAGTCTTTTGTTTAAATGTTCAATCATATACAAGTTTAAGTAAAGACTGTATTATATTATTATTATATTTTTAGTAAATGTTAGAATAAAATAATTGTCGAATTTATTAAGTCAATTTTGAATAGTGAATTGTGTTTTTTTGTTTTCGACTAGTGAATGGACGCGGTGTAATAGCACATGTACATATGAATAAATATATTCGTAAGTTGAACAGGGGAACCGAAAATCAAAGCAACATCCCATATCAAACATAAGCAGATATAGAAATAGCGATCTTTTTTCTGAACTATTTTTCCAAAAGCCTTTCGAGTAGAAAACTAAAAGGAAAAAAAAATTTGAAATAAATGATAGACGAAAAGATCATACAAAGTGCATTTTGGTTCGTCGTCTTTATTCACGTGTGAACAATGACGCTTAAAGTGTAACAATACTTGTGAACCAGAAATACATACTTTCCACTCGCATATCCGTGTTGCCATTTTCCCTCTCTCTTACTTCGTCTAAATCGCTCTGTGATGTGCACTAAGTGTGTTCGTCGACAAAAATGTATATATTATAATGTCAAATAGAAATGGCACAAACTGTCTACAGAAAACAAAAAAATACTAAAACAAAAACGAAATATAAAAATATAAAATTGATGAGTAGAGAACAAACTTAATCTATTATACTTTTCATAGTATATATTCAGAACTTCCATGATTACAAATCCACAGAGAGATGGAAAAACATAAATGATTATCTATTATAAATGTCGTGTATCCATCATCAATTTTATAATTGATATACAGCAAGTAAATACTATAAGTAAATGATAAATTGCTACGTGACATTCTCATACATGTCCCGGTTCAGCCAGTGAACAACATTCATATATTTTTGTGCCATCAATTTGATATACAATTTATTAACACAATGAAAAAGTACAAAGAGAGCGAGTGATTTTGCTACTTTGTAAAATTTTTCTTCGTCCATCTGTCTTCATCTTTTTTATTGTCAATGAAGCACGTTATTTAATTAACTGATTACATCGATTAATAAACGAGAAAAAGTAACAATAATAATAACAGTAATAACATAATAATAGAAATAAATGATCTTTTTCATGACAAATATACATATATTTGAGCATACAAAGGACGAATTCACAAGGCGAGACTAAATTTCACTATGGCATTTCTCGCGCGCGGCCTTTTGCTCCCAGTTACTACTAGTACTACTACCACTACTATTACTTTCGTGTACTGCTCCCGGCCATTCTAATGAGTACAATCTCGCCCCGGTGCGTAATTACGAAGTTAATTGGACGGCGCGGGCGCGCACGTATGTATGACTGTATGTATGTGTGTGTGTATATGCACGCGATAGTAGGGAAAATGTAAAAAAGCGAGAAAAAAAAACGAGCCAAGAAAGTGGCGCGAGCAAAAGCGGCGAACGATGAACATACACTCATAATATCAAAAATATATCTCAGAAAATAATTGGATGAAACTGAATATGAGCAATATCCAACAAATTCAAAACTCCATATCGTTACATGTCGATTAAAAAAAAATATTTACTTCCAATGGCTCTCATTAATCCAAACATTTCAAACGTATATTAATCTATGTACACCACCCAATTACGTTCAATCTACATATTTTTATTGTTAATGAAAAAAAAATAAAAAAATAAAAAATAGATAACGGAAAGAAAAAAATAAAAAAAAAAAAAGTGAGTAAAAGAGAATTTATTTCATCAACGTTCACACAGACGTTAAAATAATTTCCAAAAGAATAATGAACATCATACATTATCTCCATTCAATAATTCATACCACTGGCGTACACAACACATTTATCAAATAATTAATTTCATTCAATTACCTGAACAATTTCACCGTCCCATTCATCAACAAATAATTCTAATTAATAATACTACATTATTGTTATTTGCGTACGCATTTATATCATCTGTAACATAGTTCATGTAAAAAATGCCATGTTCTCAGATCACATCCACTTCCCACTTTTCACTGCAGGTAAATATATATCTAAGCACACACATATACACTAACATATGTATACACATATACATATATAAGTGCATCTATATGTACATCGTGACTTACGTTCCCTTCGGGAATGCCGATTCTCTCGCGCGATCGCACATACGATCTCACGAGGCTCGTGCCACGATAAATTCTATCTATTCCCCCATATACTCTCTCTCTCTTTCTCTCTCTCTCTCTCTCTCTCTCACCCTCACTCCCTTCCTCTATTCTGTCTCTACTCGACTGGCAGCGCCATGCGCACGCTTCTCGACCTCCCGCAGTCGCGCCCCTCACCGCTATACACCAGTAATTGTACATCCGATAGAGTTCCCTGCGACTTTGCGAATAATTACTTGAGACGCACCTAAACACCACCCACGAACGCCCACGCTTCCTTCTATTTTACTTTACATGTATATAAACCCTCTCACTGACACAAGCGCAGTTGCAAGTATACATCCCAACACCGATTCAATCCTATATATGTACAGGTGGTATAATAATCATGAGTGAAAATTTGTACACAATATTGATGAAAAATATACGAAAAAGAAGGAAGGTGATATTTTGAAAATAAAAGATTAAATATTGAAAAATATATTTAACCACTAAGATAAAGTGAAAATGTGTGTGCAATTAGGGTGTTATATTGTGAATATAAACTCCAGTTGTATTTATCCACGTGCCGTCATTATGGTGTGAATAAGCACGTTGTAAAATGTATGGTTAGATTTAGAAGCCACATGCGTGTATAAAGAGAAATATTATAAAAATTTCAATTTTATATTTTTCTATAGATAATTTATGGATAATGTATATATATATATATATATATATATATACTCGTATATATATACGGGAGTAATTCATTACAGTGACACATTCATTTGACAATTACTGTAGAGGGTATAGCGGATAGAGAATAGAAGAGAATGTTGTTAAAAAATTTCGTGTATATATGTGTAATGTGCCCACGCGACGTATCGTGTAGGAGGGCATAGGACGCGCGCGTGAACTTTAACGCCACAACAACAATACCAAGAGCGACTCTTTCTTCAAGTCTCCGTTCCATACTCTGTGTATATGAGTGTTGCTTATATGCGTCAGTTATATTCTATGGCCGTCGATGGTGTAATTTGAGACTCGCCGACACTTGAACGCGCGGCAGTTTATGATGTGGGCGTTGTAGTCGCGCGCACCATCACCGCTGATGCAGCGCAAGATTAATCGTGAATAATAATATATTTTTTGTTTTCTCACATACACATCGATATTGGTTTAATCACACGCATATATACATTTTTTTTCCCCCTCATTTCTTTTATCTTCTTTTATATATTCACTCCTTAATCTTTTATGATAGAAAACAACTTAAAAGATTTTATGGATACATATATATGTTGAAGAAGTTAATTTTCCCACGCGGCAATATCAAAAAGTTTAAATGTAGATATTGGAGTGTAATAAAAATTTAATAATTAACTCTTTTTATTCAATACAGAATTTTCTATATTTAATATACCAGTTTTATATTTATGTTTAAAATAATAATGTATATGTGGTGTTAAAAGACTATTTTACATTACATATAACATGACAATTGCATATTCGTCCAAATATTTATTTACATATATATATATTTATTTTATTAATCTTTTGCGGGAATAAAACATGAGGAAAATAGAAATATTCCACGCACTGACACTGAGAATAACCCAGAATAAAAAATAATAAATAAAAATAACAATAATATTAATATGACAGAAGTGTTATAAATAAAGATGGTAAAAGAAATGAATGGACGCACAGTAAAATGCCAATCTCACCCGCAAAATAAAAAATGAAATGAATAAAAAAACCAAAAATGTTTCACCGGATTGTGTACAAATAAAGTAACCACAATAAACACGCACAGAGAGTGAGAGGAAGAGAGAGAGAGAGAGGGTAAGAGAAAAATGAATTCAACAATAGCAGTGATGTTATAAGCGGATGTTCAATCGTAACAGTTGCGCACCCAAACTCATTCATCCGAATCTTTTTCTATTGCTTCCCCTCACTATCTCCCTCACTCGCTCTCTCCTATCCCATTTCACTTTTTAGCATCAACATATTATCACTGCACTTCCTTATACAAAACACTGTGAATTTCATTGCTTTGTACGTTTTTATACACACTTATACGTGCTTATACTTTACGAGCAAACACATTTTTTTCTTTTTTTTTTTCCACCTTGGGCCTTCACATCCATAGTAGACTTTACTGCCCGTCCAGTCTTGACGCAACTTATATCTATACACAATACTATAACACCTCGCACGCGGCGCAATACACACCTATACATCTATATATATATATATATATGAACATCCATTCAAAACACGTGTTATTTATGGCGTGGCGCGTAATGGGATGTCGGAAACTAATGAGCGTTCGACTTAATGTGGCGAAACCTTGGCCGTCAAAGTGTAGTATATAAATACTTTTACAGCTAGCATATTTTCGTTTCATTACCATCAGATATATATATATATATATGTAATGAATTAATGCGATCAACGATGAAATGTGAAAGAGAAGACTATAAATAAGCAGATAGAGCGATGATATAGAAGGTGACATCAACAAGATGTATTTTATTTCGTTTTGTGTGGACGATATAAATTGCCAATGCTTCCGCAAGTCGACTGTATTTCTTTTTTTTTTTTTCATTCTATATATTTTTTACGTTTTTCACTGTTACGAATTCGATAGACCAACGCTGGTACAGGACGTGTCTTCTTTCTCATCGATATCACCGGATATCAGAAACATTTATTATCGTTCGTGCCACATACATCGTGATAGAGTAGTATTTCAATTTTGCTCCATCATTGGATGATCATCAAAATATTTTCTCCTGTCATCAGATTGTTATTAATTCATTCGTTTCCACTGTACCTCCGACAACATTACATATATATATATATATATATATATATATATGTATACATATGTGTGTGTGTGTGTGCATGTGTGTAATTGTATTATACCTATATATGTATGTACAATAAATAACCTGTAATAGTTCATTGACTTCTGTAATCATCGTCGTACATATGCATATGTATATATTCGTGTATATATATTGTTCACAGCGGAATCCATAATTGTTTTCATCGTGAGGTGTTACACAGACGTGTTACAAAGTATCCCATATATATATATATATATATACATTTATATCTATATCTTAACACTTTAACGAGGCATTGGGTTAACGGTCAAACATAAACGCAATAAATAGATGTCGAATTTTTCGAAACTTTTTATTACTTCTCTGGAATTTCTCGCGTACATATACTCTCATAATTACTTTTGCCAATGATGACCGTTCAATACATACACACATAAATATATATACATATATATAACATTCCGGAAAAATCAAGGGTGAATGAAGAAAAAAAAATTATGCAGAAATGAAAAAAATGCAAGATAGAAAAATATAAATATTTTCGTTCGTGTTTTTTTTTTCCTATTTTTCACGTTCCGAGGTGTTGAAGCTGTGCGAACATTAAACATATCCATATGTATATATATACAAATTAAAATATAGCATTGCTCTATCGGCATTATTCTATATGTATATGTGTGTGTGTGTATGCGCGTGCTGTGTACGTTTTATTCCAAGAGGGTTAAAAATTCCACATAAATCACAGCATCATGAGAAATTCCTTATACGTCATCCCAGTAGGGCGAAACTCTTCCGGAGGATCTTCCTGATCTTTCTCATGTGTGCCCATCAACCACTCATCGCGACTGGAGCGTTCTGGAAATGTAGAAGCTGCGATGCTGCATACCAAAATCACTCTCTTTCATTCGATCTTTTCTCCGTACTTTGTTTCGCATTTTCTCCACTCTATCTTCCGTTATCGTATCCAACACATCGAGCACCCTCTTATTTCACAATTTACCCTCTCCACACTACGTGTCTTTAGATAGAGCTGATAGTATAGATATAAATTACTAATGATATAAATTAAGCTCAAATCACAATTAAATATATTATCCATAATGTATGAAATTCGAATCTATAAATAGTTGTCTATCTACATCTATAGACATTGTTTTCAAATGTAAATCACTCAACTGTTATGTATGATATCGGAAATTGCGAACGTCTAAATATGTATTATACATATTTTAGACCCATTAAGTAATTTCAAATAGTATATCATGCATTTCAGAGATTGAATTTATTCATTTCCATCTACCATGAAACATCAACTCCTCTTTATATATATATATATGTATATATGAATGTAAGAAAACCTATTTTTCTACATGTACATATAAATGTATATAGGATTTCGTTTTCTTTTTTATTTAGTATATATGAGAAACAAAAATTGATATTTTTACAGATAGGACAGGACACGAACATTAGAGAAAATGATAAAGGGTTTATTGATAATACAGTTATAATATTTTTGTGTATAAATGAAAGTAATATTTGGATTTGATTTTATTTACTTGTCGCTTATATTCTATTTGCCAAAATTCTCGAAGTATCTTAATCTCAAACCTACGGTTATTGATTTTTCGTTGGTTTACAATTTATTACAGGCAATATTCAAATATAACGCTCAATTGAAATATTTCAGAATGTTCTGACGTTGTTGACAACAAAATTCCACAACACGACATATATATATATATATATATTTACGTGTACGCGTTCACAAGTAAAGCCCACTCTCGACCTGATTCTCTAAATGTACACTTCCTTTCATAAAAGTAGGTAGAGCAAGAGCAGAAGCAGATTTTACTCTTTGTTTTCCTTTTAATTTCACGGCTGAGCTTGTCGTCCGGGACAAATTTACAGAGACGAGAGAATAAAGTAGAATAGAAGGCGAGAAAGAGAGAAAACCATGTGACGTCATGACCCCTCGAGTAGCACCGCTGGCTGTGTAATGTTTGCGCCAACCGAAGGAGGACGTACAATTCTTTTATTTTTATTGCTACTACTACTATTATTATTTTTTTTCTGTTTTTTTTTTCTTTCTATTTTTGCAGAAACAACGAATATAAGTCGCGCACATCCAGGTCGACGTCTGCTCCTCTGACGCTCACTGCCCATAGATGTATACATATATGTATTCGAAATATGTATATATACGTTTGCCGCATATGCTCTTTACTTTCAGCTCATCCTTCGCTTTCTTCAGATTCGTCTTTCATTTATTTATTTGTGTTTGTTTGCTTCTATTCTTTTTTTTTTCTTTTTCTCCTTTCTCCAGTTCTTTTTTCACTCTCACAGTTTTCTCACCGGGTCAAATATTAATTTCGTGAGTTATATACGCTGTATGTATCTTCCTTCGTCATTATATATACATGCCCATTGAATACATATATACGTTGAAACAGCATCGCATAAATCTCAGTCAAGATGAGAAATAAATGAGTATTTTCTCGTGGCACTCAGCTTGTCTTAATTACATTTGTACTTTTTTTTTCTTCTTTCCCGTCATTTCTATTTCCATTTTCACTTTTTTTTTTCCTTCATTTTTCTGTGCTCTTTTTCATTTTTTTTCTCGAATATTTTTCACTCCACGACTGGCTGCATTACCATCCTGCTGACTATTACAAGTGTCAAGCTAAATAGCGACGTCATATTCTACCATTTCATGTAAATAAATATGTAAAAGTGTATATGCATGTATATGAGTAACCACGTAAATTTACTGGGGAAAATTCTCTCCTTTATCGTGGATTATACACATATGCACGATGTGTAATATACATATATATATATATGCTTATGTGCATACCTACAGACGTATACAGAATACTTGAGCAAGGACCCGTGACTCTTTACGCGTATATGCTGGAGTTCCTCGTTGTTGTTTTATTTATTTATTTTTTCCCTTTTTTTTCCCCCTTCGCTCTCACCATATAATATTTCTCTCCATACTTTTTTACCACGTTTTTTTTTACGTGTTACTGCTTTTTTTTTTTCTTTTTTCTTTTCTTTTGAATTTTTTTTTCTTTTTTTTTCATTCTCTTCCTCACACACTTCTCATTCATTTTTCTCAACATGCCTCCCACACTCTCTCATGCCACACCTAGCTTAATTATATTTTATCGCAGCTTTGTCGCTCTTATTTAAATGCAAATTGCCAACATTTGGGATATTACTATAAGTGATACTATATAACTTACGTAAACCACATTATATCTTTCTATTCAATTGTTGTATTATTATCATTTCTTTTATTTCTCATCATGTAATCACTACATAAATATATCACGGAGATCATCTAAAGTTATTGGCATGGTCAACATTTATATTCTCAATGTAATATTCGTCTGTCCGATGATTCTCTATCGTTCTCTATAACCTCTATTTTTCAATGTCAGCCACGTGATCTCCAACAGATCAAATGAAAAAATTCATAATTATCGTGCTTACGTACAGCAAAGCGACATCAAATAAAGTCAATTAATTTTTCTACGTTTCAATTTAAAATCTATTTACCGTTGAGTTTGCAATGACATTTATTTATATTCTGTCGAATGATTTATATGATTTGCTGTAACGGTGGATAAAAAACACCGTGGAAAGTCTACAAACTTGGTAAAATCGTTTCTCACTCAATTCATCACTCTCAAGTCAAATGTGAACGTTAAAAGGAGAAAAAAAAATTATTAATAAAAGTTACAGTAATTCCAAATCTTTTACTCTAGCGTTTCATTATAAATGATTATTATCAGAGACTTTGCTCGATATGAATCATACAAGTTTGAAGTATGTAGAGAAACTCCTGTATCTGATACTTTCTTGTACTACGTCAACTTGACACAAAGTAGTAGTACACTGACCAGCCTCAGTAAAGTTTTTTATCCAAGTAAACAAAAAATGGTAAAAAAGGTAAAAGTCGGATGAAAACCACGTGGCAAGGAAACATTAACTCAGCGAAAAAAGTAGTCATCGTGGTAGTGAAGAGCGACGAGACAAGAAATAAGATGAAGAAGTGGAAGTTTAAGAGCGCCGTGCACGAACACAGAATAAAGAAAAGAGAAAAATAAATAAACAATAAAATAAAGTGGACGCTGATAGGTTGAGGACGCAGCCAAGCAAGCGCTCACTCAACGTAACAATGACGCCGCCATCATCACCAAAGTGTCATCACTTTTACAACATGATGACAAACAAAACAATGTACCTTCAATAAGTTCGTGTACATCGAGGACAAAAAAAAATAATGACTAAATCGTTCTATCATTTAAGGGGTTACATACGTCTAGCAGTGGTAAAAATGACCTGAACATAAAATTGTTTTTAGTAGGAATTACAATAGACATTAATAAAAATAAATACTACATATTGTTTATTGGTATTTGAACATTATGAAAAAAATTATTCCATTTTATTGTTACAAAAATTACTGTATAAAAAATCGTTTTTCTTGAAACTACTTCTTCCGACGCGGTCTGCATGACAACTCATACAATTTTTAATATTTTTTGGTATGATTTTTTTTTAAATATTGGAAATCGTTTTCTCTAATGTGTCGAGCCGGAATTTTGAATTTCAAAAAATTTAGCAATTTATGGCAGTTTCAAAAGAAGTATGTGTTTTTCGTCATAAATTTAAACTTTGATTATTTTTATAAAACTTTCAAATCAAAATATAAAAAATCCGGCTGGACACACTGTAGAGATAACGATTTCTAATATTTGAAAAAAAAATCGCACCAAAAAATATTAAAAATTGTATGAGTTATCATGCAAACAGTGTGGAAAAAAGTACTTTCAAAAATAAAAAAACCATTTTTTACATAGTAATTATCCCTACTAAAACAATTTTTTTTTTTTCGGTGAATTTTTGGCGCTGCTAGACGTATGTAATCTTTTGAAAACTGTCGACATTTTGTTCAATATCCAAAATCCACTTTGTACTGATAGACATTATTTACCAATATTCAAATGATAATTAATCAAATAAATAGAATCAATTAATTGAGTAAAGATATAACATTACAAAATTATAATTAAATTTCTAATTATCACGCTATTTATTATTTTTCCATTAAAATTTTACCTAAATGTGCAATAATTCATCATCAGCATTCACAATATCATCAACAATAATTCATCATATCTTCCATTAAATATTACACATAATATACAAACATACAAATATAACAATAAAACTCATTATAGGCGTGGAATATATGAGTATATATATTTTTTTTTCTGTATAATCAATTATTTCATCACTGCTATTTTTATTTCACACGATAAAGTTCAAGTTCACACCAAACCAATTTTACACTGCCGATTTTATTTTTCTTTTTAAATATATATATATCTCTACATGAATCCATATACATATATGAGTGAGTGCGGGTTGTCGCCGACAGTATACCACTCTCACTATAATTATGAGGCGCTCTCACGCGCCACGCGATTGAGCCCGAAGGACACGCATATTATATAGTATGGATATACTATCTATTGGACTGATATGTGTGAGACGTCTCACGGATGAGTACGGCGACGCGGTCACTCTATACCATCTGAATATATTGCCGGGACAGTTATTAACTGACAATAATATGCCACGCCTTACAACCTAAGCGTCATCTCGCCCATATAGGATTAGCATAAAATTCCGCGTTTTCAACTCCAATGATGGCCATTATCAACGAGGTAAATAGCATATATATATATATATATCTATGAATATTTCGTATGTAGTAAAAGAATGAGTGAGGGGAACAGAGTGAAAGAGAGGGAGCGAGTGAGTGAGAGGCGGGGGAAAGCATGGAATGACGAGAGAGAGGACAAAAAAAAATACTCAAAGTGCGTAGGTTGACAATAATCTTCGATTTTAGATATAAAAGCGAGACGACTTGAATTTTATGTATACATACATACACCTATACAATAATTCTTCCGAGTATAAACATATTTTTCTAATTACATTTATATGTAATAAACGAATAGATTAATAAAAGAAAAAAAGAATTATTAAATAATGATTGTCATTGAATAAATATGATTTAACGCAGGAATATCTATATATTCACATTTGCAGGATATATAAAATTGATTATGTTCAGCCCTCGGTATAATAAATTTTATAACAGGTATTTCATGACGTAATAAAAGCAGACAACGGTAGGAATGAAATAATAAAATAAACAGAAGAAATAAATCAAAGAAAATAGTAAAAAAAAAAAGAAGCGCAGAGAGAAGAAAAAAAAAAGATGAAAAAGTTGTATACATGCAGTGTGTTAAAACTGGATCAACGTGTCAGGAGAAATAGCAACGATAGGAGAGGAAGAGAGAAACAGAGAGAAGAGCGATTGCATGAGAGAATTATACATCTATACATATATTTATATGTATATATATATATATATAGGTGTGTATATGTTGAAGGGGCTTTCGAGGCCCTCTCCAAAGTACGATCGATCCAAACGTCTGGAGAGAGCTGTGTATGTATACATATATAGGTACAGTACCTACTGTATAGTAGGGTTTGTAATATATATATACCATACCCTTCTTGATCAATGTGGGCACAGGAGCGCGAGTCAATGCTCGTTCTCTGCGCATTCTACACATCGCCGGAAGTCGACAAGGCGGTCGAACATACACTCATCTACATATATATACACATAACAACGCATATAGTTGAACGCCCACGCTCTCCATTTTGCTCCCTCTCTCACGTTTGTACGTTCGTTCTGTGTTACTGCAGTATACACAGCAGTCACTGATGTTTTTCTGCCCTCTTCGATTGGTATGAAGAGCTATCAGATTCCTTCACTCACGTGCACCCGCGTCTCCCTCACATTTTCGACGCGAAATCCATCAGGACCTTTTTATTGTATACAGCTGTGTATACCTATAAATATACATATCCTTTATGCTCACATGTTCCAGTTTTCATGAAGGCCACACGCATGGATATACCTGCATATATATATATATATATATTCATATATATAAGGTGTATGTCACACTATTCAATTTAAATCTTCAATTGTTTAATAAACTAAAGTTAAAGCAACTTTCTGCATACTTGTTGTTTGTTTTTGTTTGTTTTTGTATTCTAATTTTATCGACGATAATAATCGTAGTGATATGAACGCATTTAGACAACTTTTATATAAAAAATGTTTTCGGTGCAGTACAGCGTTTTACCGAAGAGCTATTGAAGAATTCAAAGGGTATTATTGAAATGACGTATTTCATAATTATTCACGCGAAAAATATTTAATTCTTCGGTTGATAAGTGAATGAAAAAATTGTTATAATTAAAACAGCGATTGGTCTTTCTTCTATCGCGATGAACACGCTGATGAACAAAAAACAGAAAATGGCGACATTGTCAATTTGTTTTATATGTACGCGTACGAGTATATATATATATATATGCACATAAATGTAAACAAATGCCGTTGGATGTTGTATACATGATATTTGCAATTTTTTTTTCCTTTTATTTCACTTTACTCTCCCACTTGTCATCTTTTTGTTCGCTTGTTCTTCTCTTTCACTCTTCTTCTGCAGTCCCTGATACACTTCGCATATTCCCGTAACTTGCATCCGTATATATATATATATATATATATATATATATACATAATCGAGCGAGAAAGACGAAAGGAACAAAAAGAAAAAAAGGAAATAAAGATAATGTATACGCGAGTCTCAGCAACCGTCGGATTGCGCGAGTATTGTCGAACAAGCTGGTACCAGCCCACGCAAATCGGGAGGCACGTGGGTGGACGAGGAGCCTCATTGCCCGCGGCTATACCAGCGACCAACCTTTCCATTCGTGTATATATGTATGTAGCATTATTTTTTTTTATCTCCTTCATACTATTATATACCTATACATACCGCCGAGATGGCTTTGCATTTGCTCTCTGTCTCTGTTATACTCCTCCACTTCATGTCGCGTCCATTCTCAATGGATTTATGGCAGAAGTGGACTCTCAACAGAAGTTCTAAATTCCGTCTATATATATATATATACATTGCTGATGCTGAGTTGTGCCACTCGATGCGTGCCTGAACGCGACATGATTATGCTTTGTCAACTTGCTTGCGAGTATGGTCACGTTAACATTTATGTATATAAGAAGTTATGTATTATTATTATTATTATTATTATTATTGAGGATAATATAGAATTTCGTCAATATATATAAAAGTACAATTGTAAAACATTTTTAGCCTATGAAATCATTGTTTGCAAATAGTAAAATAAACGCCAGTTACAATTAATTTATGTTTACGTGAAATTGCTGTAACACCAGCAATTAGCACTACCATGGCTCCATGGCGGATTTTCACCATGAACGGCGACATATCAATCAACTATTCACGTAATATTATTAACATTGTGTATATATGTGATGTTAATTATTGTGAGTGGCATAAATGAGTTTAAAAAAAAAAAAAATAATAAAACAAAATATTTAAACGTTTCAAGAGAGACTAAGTGAAAGAGGTAAAATTGAATGAGTATGGCATCGAGTGGATGTTCATTTATACACACGTATAAAAGTGAAATAACTTTGTAAATGTGTACGGCTAGTGGCCACCAGTGCAATGATACATATAGGTAAGTGAAACAGTCTCTACACATATAATATACCAAGTTGAATTCGACAATTCTAGACCCTAGACGAGTCATTGAAGATTTATGTACCTATATATATGCATATATATGTGTATATACGTGCCACTAATTGAGGAAGAGGCATCAAAAATTCTTGGAGGCGTGACGTGACGAGGTTAACGCTCGTTAGTGTCGTAGTTATTGAATTCAGTATAAACATGTGTATGTATAAATTATGAAGACGATTATATATAATGGACAGCTCTCGTATATGTGGATACCTAATATATGGGCAAAGTTGATAAATCGAGAAGAATGTGAAAGCGAAGAAGTAAATTTAAAAAAAAAAGATGAGGGGGGGGGGGAAATAACCCATTTCAATATAAACCATTAGTGAAACACACTTTGAATGACTGAAGGATTTTCCAGCTATTCATTAAAGTTGAAACGCTCTAGGAATCAAAGTACATAGGTACATACATATACATATAAACTCGACATTTCCCCGTGTTCGTAGATAACGAAAGGAAATGGGTTGTCAGTGTGTTCACAAAACCAATGGCAATTATTGTCCGACAAAAGTCGCGAAAATTGCTGGAAGTAAACGTACTTCTTTTTAACTAATTAAATCTCATGTATTATATATATGAACGATATCCGTAGAGTATCGAGAGCCTCATGAATGTCATGTCAATGGAATTGAAAGAAAAAGAGGAGAAGATAAAGAATAATACCAAGAGAGGAGTGACGAATGTAAGTTGAAAGATCAATAGAACGAATGGAAAAAAAAGAAAGAAAAAGAGAGAAGAAAAGGAAAAACAAAAGTAATTGCGAGAAGAAAAAAAGAAAAAGAAGCGCGGAAAAATAACGAAGATTGAAAGAAAAGAAATTAACTAATTTTTCTCATTCAAGTTTTCACGACAAATTTTCATTACTTCACGTATAGATACGTATATATAAAAACCAAGTTTTAAACAAAAGAAAAACAGAAAATAATAACAATAAATAAATCAACAATAACTGATGACAGCTGAGGGAACATTTATCATTTTTAAAATAGATGTGCACAAACTCATTAGAAACGTCCCAAAAACTCATCGAGACAATTTTCATCACTTCACAAATGTGACAAGCACGCGTTCACACTCAGCTATACATAAAAACATACATATGTACACACACAGATACATATGTGTATATACATGTGTTTATTGGTATAATTCGACGAAAGGAATCAGGAACGTACCGTCACAATATAAAATATAAATATATAATGAGTGAAGACAGGCAGACTAGTGTTCGCGTGTCTTCACCTCACGATGAAAGTCTATTAAAATCTACACAGCCATACATGCCATAGTATATAGTATGAAAATAAAAGTAAATAAGCAAACAGAATGAGAGAAAGACTGGACTAATGGTCATTATATAAATATATGTATACAGAGATAGAAAATTTTGCAGTTGCATGTTTCTCGTTGCGCATTGAAATTCATGAAGCCAACATCAACGAACAAACGAATGAATGAATGAATGAATGAATGAATGAATGAACTAGAGTGCACACCCAGATAAAACCGGACATTCTTGCGTGTTGTTCTTCGTTGAATGCGGTTTTACAGTCGATAACAAAAAGAAATGGATAAAAACAAGAGTAAAAAAAAACAATATACAATCACAGCAAAACAAAAAGGTTAACTTTTCAAAAGAAATCACGTTTCATTATATAACAATATAAGATCGTAGGTGTGTGTGTGTGTGTGTGTATATAATCTGGTATGGCAAAACGTTGCATGCTGAAATATTTTCACAATAGAGAATCAAGAAACGTATGCGATGCTATAAACACTGTCATGTGCTTGATTGAATTTAAAACACCATATGAAAATTATACGTATATTATATTTTTGTTGTCATCGCGCATCAAAAAGCTGCTACTATTCTCTGCGGCATCACATTAGTTACATGCAATCTGCGAGCGCATATATATCCTCTCGCCATATATTCAGCCCGAAGCTAAAATATATCTGCTAATAATGTGCGCTCTCTTGAGAAATATTGGGAAAAATATGATGAAAAAAGAAAAAAAAGTATAGAAGAGTAAACAGAGTAAATTGACCATAAAAAAAAACATAAGAATACTCAATTATCAAAGAGCAATAGATATATACGGAGGTTCTTGATGGTCGAGCATGTTCAGACATGTATGCCTAGTAATACACTCACATATTTATATACGTATACGTTTCATTGTTTCTTCTATAGGTTTCAGAATCTCCCCACTTCTTTACAAATTCATCCATACAATTTTTCTTATATTTTCCATTTACCAATCAAGACTATACTCTCCTCACTTTATCACTATGATGTACCACACGCGTGCAGACACACGTACACACACACACACGCATTTAAAAATAGGTATGTAAACACAACCAAATATAACACGCATACAACCGATGTGTTGAGTATATTCAAAGGGTGCATTCTCTTGTACGAGGACTTCAAGATCCTCAAATCAAACGCATTCACAGATGTATGCAGTGACTCTTGGTGCATTTCTGTTACATGCCATGGCTATATATATATATATATATAAATATATAGGTATATGTGTATATGATTACGTGAATGCGCACTCACGAGCAATGAGACCACATACTACTGTCAACAGAATTCTTGATCGCTTATTCATGCACGTATATGAATTTATATTGTACATTTGTATATAATAATATAAATCTTAAATGCGACATTCATAATTCTTTTGCGTTATTTATATATTTATACTATGAATGTAGGATGTATTGTTCATTAGTGAAATTGAATATTTGTACACAATGCAATTCATAAATTCTATAGCATGGTGGTGATTATCGATATAATTCAGAAATGGGAATAAAATTTTGATGCTCGCATTATTGCCGGCCCCTATAGCCGTAAATATAAACAGAGAGAGAATACTTTTATGTATTAATATATAGCGATGCTCTGTCAATATATATATATATATATATAGGTGTATAAAATATATTGAAACTGTGCGCTATTGTTGCACTTTTCCGATATAACTCTTGGTGGTGCAATGTCGTGTAAAGCAAAAAATATAATGAAAAAAGAAAAATTAAAAAATGAAATGAAAAACGGAGATATACAAAGAAACAATAGTAAGTAAATAAAAAAAATTATATAGATATAGACTGAATTGATACGTGAGAGGAAATAAAATTTGTTTGATAGAAAAATAAAAGAATATTAAAACGCTCTCACGTCTATTTTTATAACTGCTTCAATGGGAATTATCTTTAATTACCATGTCATACAAATAATTTCCTTTTTTTTAATGAAACAGAAGTGTATGCGTAGACAATGGTCATAGCAACAATATATATATATATAGATATGTACGAATACATACAATAATGGAGCGTTGGGCCATATCAGGCAATAAACTATCAATTCCGTCCAATTTCCAGACTATATTCGCACCCGTGCTTTCGTCGAATTCGATGGCGCCTCGCAATGCCAGAAAGCACTTTATGCGTTTTTATTTATTTTCTTATTATTACACTCCTTTCTTTGCTGTTTACCCAGAATTTTATTTTCCTATTTACTGCTGTTGTCGCAATGTGATCAAAGATCCTTGGCGTACTTTATTGCACAAAAGCACATACACACATCATATTCACTTTCAACACTACCTATATATGTATATATATATATATATATTTATATTTATATATCAAAATATAAATCCAAATGACGGGTTTATACTTGTCATAGATATTATATCGTTGGTTGTGTAGTCGGTGTAGGCGTTGCTGCGCTATCTATTTATGGTTTGATGAGTATTAAAAGTGCGTGGCTCACATATGAACATACGCGAGAGTGACACGCGGTTATGCGCCAGAGTTATACCCTTGTCGCGTTATATATATTCCTCTATACACGCTCGAGCAAACGCTCAAAAGCAGTATATAGAAATGCTGATGCATGCACGCTTCACTATTTTTTCCTCACTTCTCCTCATCTCAACCACTCATATGTATTAATATATATATATATATATATATATCTATAAATACACATCGCCAGTGTCGTTGCTCAAAGTGGAATAATATAATTATCCATATGATATATGAGGGCACTTGAGTGTTTTCTTGCCACGACATTTGTCACACGAGGGGACTGACGCGAGGACGCGACTCATTCGTCGGTGATGTTTAACGTCCCTGCTATATCCTCTCTTCTGTTTCGCATCTCTTCTATATACAATGTGTACTAAAATCAGCACTATTGCCATTTTAATATTGCAGTGTTATGTTACTGCATTACCGAAAAATTTTCAGTTATTTGATAGTTAAATTTTAAAATTAATTTAATTATTTCTCTTCTATTTTTCTATTTAATGTTCATTTATATTTGTATTGATCACAAATTGATTTGAAAATCTCATAACAATGCACTGATGTCCATTGGCTAAAGATAACTGGGATAATAGAATATGTCTATGATACACTAACATAACATAAGACCATGTTAATTATTTATTATACATTAAAATTATATGATATTGATAATCAAATTTAACAAAGATACTTTTACATAATAAAATACCGACAATTGCAGCACACCATATGTATATATATTTCTTTTCAAATACATGTACACACGCGCAGCGTTCCGTTTTCATTTGTCTGTCGAAAATAAAAGCCGCCATTGCGCGTCTGATCATCGATTTATTTAAAGAACCCCATGTTAAATGCACACTATTTTTATTCCATTTAATTTTTTTATTTATTTATTTCATTTTATGCTTCTATATTGCGCGAAAACACGCGTCAAATATACATATATATATATATATATATGTATACATGGATGATGTGGGTGTACACTAGGACAACTTCCGGTTGGATTTAGTGTATGGGCACTGTCGCACACATGAAAGACATAACGATTTACATAAAATACTGTAGAGTGTGTGGAAAGTGAGAGAGAAACATCACAACGACTAATTTTATTTTTGGGCGAACAAATCATATAAAATAAAATAAAAAAAAAAAAAGGAAATGAAACGAAAAATAATGTCTTCCAAGTGTGCGCAAAAGACTGTGTATAAACCAGAGAGAAGGTTAGACGTTATAATTAATCGATCGTAAAGTCGCCTGACAAATCCGCTAGCATGCCAGGAGAAAAATGGGCCGAGCAAGAATGCAACATATTGCAAAGCTTTGAAGAAGTATTTTTATATATACACACATATATATGTACATATATAAGTTAGATACTTTAGATACATATACACAAGTATGTTAAACATGACACGATATGGCAGAGGGCGATGTGTGTACAGTCGTTAGTAACTTCGTTTGGTGACCCCTGTATGAGATATATAACGTACGAAAAATGATACTTTGTACATAAAAAAAAGAAAAAAAAACGAATGCAAGCTAGTAAATGAATAAATAAATACAAAAATGAACAAATTCATATAATAATTAGGATGAAAAACAATAAAAAAGTGTACAACGAAGAAGCTGCGTTGAGTATGAAAGGATTGAAAATGAAAAAATAAATATATGCGAGACGGGACGAGAAAAAAGTGAGAGAGAGAAAGAGAGAAAAAAAAAGGAGAGAAGAAATGAAAGACAGCAATTGAAGAGGGGACCGCAAACGGGTTTAATCGCGGCTTGGGATGAAAAGATAGATACATATATGTGTGTAATAGGGCGGACGTACACGTGCACCGTTTGCGCTTTATCCCCTCTCATATAGCTTCCCCTTATCCGCAGATAGAGCATATATAGGACACATGGAAGCGGTCGTAAATACCAATATAACGCGTGAGAGAGAAGTTCAACCATATAAGTGACCACCCGGGCTCTTTTCCAACAAAAATAAATTAATTAGCGACGGGACGTAGATTGATACTAATTGTTTGTTTTTTTTTTTCTGTCTTCTTTTTCATCTTGTTGGACTCAGAAGAAACTTTACCATCAAATGAGTACAGTGAGGTTATAAAAGATTTCTTTTCGTTTAGTTCTTTTTTTTTTCCTTTTTTTTTTCTTTGTCAGTCCTTATTCGCACCCTAACACACACTGAAATCGTACAACAACGAGTAGATTGCTAATACATTTTTCATGTCACGGCAGACGTGAAGGATCGATTGAGAAGTACTGTAATGGCGTATTGAACCGATACATATACATAATGCAAATTAGTTTTTCTTGTGTACGCGTCATCTATCTATGTATAGTTGAAAAGTTAAAAGGTCACAGGTGGGCCGTTGAATTTTGGAATAATTTTTGCAGTATTGGAGACTTTTTACGAGTAATACAGTGTTGTAAAATTACGACGACGAGTTAGACACATCAAACTTTTACTGTACACATACGTAATATTTATACATGTATACTATATATATTTGAATTCAATTTATCGTTGAGCCATCACGATGCTATACATGATACAAAATAGATTGAAGACTTTATTTAGATTTGAAAACCACAATAAGTACTTTATCCATTTGATGGCTAAATGCGATGAATTTCAATTCAATTATTAATTTTTTTTCCATACACAGAAACGAATGATAGGATGACATTTGCTACTATTGGAAATGATTTATAGTATAATTATTTATTTACTTGTCAATTAATCGTGCGCTAATAATATATTTTCTGGATTTCATCGTCCTATGTTTTTTTTACCACGTTTTTTTTTTTATCTCTGCTCAATGTATGCAACTGGGTTAACTGTAACGTGTTTCATATGTATTATTTTATTCCATCCAGTTGTAATTTTAGGTAGCGAACGTTCTATTGGAAAAAATAACAAAAAAAAAAGGGGGGGGGGGGGGGTATTCCTGGACACCAGTAATAATCACGGAATATACCGTCAGTAAAATTTATCCAAATGCTGAGTGTAATCTTTACTATGCATCCGCAAATGTTTACTAAGTCCTTTGTGATTTTTTGCATCACATGTGCTATATAGACAGTCGAAGAGAAATGAAAAAAAAAAATACACATCACATAAGTGCTGTAAAATATAGTCCGTATTGTTCGCCCCGTTTGTTTGGATGAATAATAAATTTTTGTTTATTCGTTTCTTCATTGTATACAGTTTGTACATTGAAACAAACGAATAAAGCCATTTAAATCCTAAATAAACTCAGCACTTTATCATGGAAAATCCCATAATTTTCGTGCACTCATGTGAATATATGCAGACACACAAAAATACACAAATTCACGAAAGGAATATACACAATTCACTTTTCCTCAACCTTTCCCATAAACATATATATTCTCTCTATTATACAAAAACTGTATATATATAGATGCACATTCATACAACCGTTAGATTGCATTCCTCTGTGCTCGGCAAAAAAAAAACAAGGAAAAAAAATTGACGATAATTCGCCGAATAATGCCGCGGGGTGGCCTCCAAATGAGGGGTCTTTTTGGGGCGGATTTAATCCCGTCGTCCTTTCCAAATTACGGGGTACTGCGTTGCGTCCGTGTATAGCTGATTTCTATTCGCAGTAATTCGTGAGTGTACACTGCGACATCATATACACGTCCCTGTATATATAATATATATCTACATAACGTGAATATGTACACACACACATGTACGTATATATATACATATATATATATAGATATATATATGCCTATTTCCCCTATATCCTCCTGCGACATTGCCTATATATGCCCTATGGCCTATGGCCAACGAAATATATGCCATGTGGCAAGTTAAATTACAGACCTCATCATGATCACAGACACGCACACGTTAACGCCTTTTTCCAGTCCACAATGCGCTAATTTTTCTATGTATATATACGATGTATGTATGTACGTATGAAATCATATTGTATCCTTCCAAGTACCGTCAGAGTACTACTGTACAACACTACTATTCGTCGTATCGCGTCCACTACAAATATAAAAAAAAAAAAATTAGCACCCATGCGATTTACCCTCAATTAACACCCGTTGAATTGTCATATAAATGTCACACTTCAAAAATATTTTCGTTTAATCCTGAAAATAGCCCTCACCATATATATATATGTATATGTATACGTATATATCCACTTCATTTCTTTTTATTGCAGCACATGTACATAGTGGGATTTTGACATGGAAATCGTGAGTATACGTGAAAGCAATTTGTTATAGATATGAATAAGAAAAAAAAATGATGTTCAACCAGATATCAATTAACAATAACATAATGGAGTATATATAATATAAATAATAATTATTATTATTGTTATTCATAGACATCAAGAGAATATATAAATATAATTTGTCTGTACTTCGTAATTCACCAGCAATTAACACGTGTGACGGTGGATGGGTGACACGGTCATCGAAATTGTCGTCGTCGTCGTGTCATTGTCGTCTGACGCAAGCGGTTTAAAGTGCTCTCTATGCACCTCCACTTGTAACTCATTGCACGTCGTGCACGGTCGCGACCCAACGCCACCAAACGGAAATCATGTGTATATATATATATATATATATATACACATACAATGAATGTAAAAGAGAAAGAGTATTTACGGGTAGAGGTAAATATTACATTGAATGAGTCTTGTTGTCGTAACATATATAACACGAGTACGATGAAAAGTGAACATGAATGTGAACATGTAAGTAATTGTAAAGAATTAAATATCATGAACAGAGTGTGATGAATGTACAGTTTTGAATGTACAATATATTCTCTCAACAATATAAATGCAATGATTGTCATACATTTGTTAAGATTCATCAAGAGATAATAATTGAAGTAACAACTATAATGTATTTATGATAGAAAAAATTGATAAGCTATATCATAATCCAATTGGAATTGTTAAAGAACGATAACGATATCATTAATAACATTATTAAATAAAAAATGTGAAAAATAGATATATATACATGTATGTCGATGAGTCGGCAGGACAGAGCAAACAACTGTGAAGAAATTGTGGAAAAAAGACGTATATATATATATATATATATATTTATATATAATTATCGATAAAAAGGGAGTGAGCGAGTCGCGTACAAATGTCAGCAATCGTTCGAACATGAGAAACGGGAGAGAAATTATATACGACCACCCGACGACCGGTTGGTAATTGGTCGATATGAACTGAACCGATCGCCCTTTTCCTCTCCTGATTACTCTCATATTTGCCCCTACACCTCTCCTATATATATATATATATGTATACAATTGATTGATGCGTCCAATCGTTAGTATAGACCGTAATTTAGAATATACTAATTGGAATTATTCACTTGTTCAGAGGTACAGTGAGGGAATATTTATATATTAATTTTCAAACTGATTGGCATATAAATACATATATATATATATATAGTGTATCAACTCAGTTATCCGCCGTTTATATATTCAATTATATATGAATATAGTGGAAACAGTTTTTTGTTTTTTCTATTTTTATTACTTTTTTTTGTCCAAAACACTTAAATGAAATAATTATTGCGACATCCATTCAATTTTGTTAATAAGGTTATAATTCAATTAAAAGTGTCATCAGTATTATTCAGTATTTTTCATTAATATATCGTTGTGCAATTCAAATGCGCAGTATCGAATCAGAATATTGGATAAAGAATTGAAGAAGAAAAATGGTTTGATTGAAATAGCGATTGGCGTCTTCTGGGTAATGAGTGGCATAGTTACGATGAAATATCCATGAATATGGGTATATATAGTTATTGGTTTTCTTTTTTTTTGACCAATAATAATGACAATCACTTCTCCTCATCGTATACACGGCAAGATGAGCAACGATTTTATGTACCTTCAGGGACAATGGTGGGATAATGCCGCAGGGACATTCACGGCGCGTCGAACTTTTTTACCTTTGTTTCCATCTTTTTTTTTTTGTTTTATTATTATTATGTTTTTGTCTTCATTTTACCCCTGTTGTTTCTTTCACGAGTACTATTTCTGCGCAAATAAACTCAGTGAATTCATTGGAATTCGTGAAAGCAATAGACAAGACGATGTTGCAACAGAGTGAGAGAAACACAGCGTAAATGACAAATTGAAAAACGAGAATTGAACAAAGATGACAGTGGATCGGACGCAAACGGAAAACCGTGATAGAACCGGATCAACTTAAAGAATATATAGGCAAGAGGTATTGGGGGAAACCGTGATGGAAAGAAAAAACATGAAAAACACAGTGGTCGTAGGCAGACAGAGAGAGAGAGGGAATAATAGAAACGCACAGAAAAGCAGCAATGCTCAGCGGACTGCTAATGTACGCGCAAAATACACTGTGTAAAATTGTCACTCGCCTCTCATATAATTCTCTTTCTCATTCTCTCCCTGTTTCAAACCCCATTGGGGTGAAATACTTCGTCACCACCTCCGGTCTCCAACGACGACTACGACGACTACGACGACGCCGCGACGATGTCCCCGACGACAATCTTTTCTCACTTTGCGGTGGCGCCATTTTTCAACTTATGGAAATTGCGTCGTCGCGCCAGGCACAAAACTTGCTGGAATATATATCCACAAACTTGAAGCTTGAACGAGCTTCACGAGCAGTGCGGACAGAGACTCTCACCGGCTTTTCTCTTTTCTCATCGTACAACTATATCGTCGTCAATCTTTTTCTTACTTACTTTTTTTTATTTTTTTTATTTCTTTTTTCACTTGTTTCAGTCTTTCATTCTTATTTTTAACACATCGTAGATTACCATTCTACATTATTTTATCATTAAGTTTTTTTTTTCACTTTTTTTATTGCTTTATCGCTCATTCTCGTTCCCAATTTTTTTTTTTTTTTTTTTTTTCGATTCTTTTTGCTACCTCGGCGTGCATTTGTCTCTCTACTTGCATCTTATATGTCACTTGTTTCATTGATTATACATACATAATTTAGTAGAATTGATATTTTTCTTTATTTGATATAATCCTGCAATATAACGAGATTGCCACGTAATTTTGTTTGGTGTTAGAGATGAGGGTGAGTATTGTTATTCGATTGCTGGACAACTACTGAATTTTTCGTACAATATGACGCGTTGTGTAAACAAAAATAATCAAGCGACGAATGGACGGTAAACACGTGTTGGTGTGTTGATTGTATGTACACACATGCACACGAGAAATGTAAACACCAAAAGGTCAGAGTTTTCTCTTCTTTGCTTTCATTATCGATAAAATCTCACTGAGGAGAGTTATACGCGACTGTCATTTTGTCACCTCAGCAATTATATCTTTATATATGCTTCTGAGAATTCTAATAAATGCTAACATTATACCGTATACATAGAGAAAAATAATTAATATTAATTGTTTAGTATTCAATAAATTTTTCTAGTTTGTATCACTTTAACAGAACATTTATTCAATGATTCAATAACTTTTCGACATATTGTCGAATAAATAAATGATCCAACGCGACAAATGACTCCTTCGCCAATACAATTAACGATTATCAACATTTATTTTACATATTCAACACTGTAATAAATTCAAAAACCTCGGAATAATTCATAGAATTTCTTAATAGACATATGTCCCCATTAAATTAAATCACCGTCGGGTTAAAATGAATTCTCATTGAACATGCAGATATGTTGTCTCTTTAAACAGTCCATCACAGTCGTACAGAAAGAAAAAAAACGCACATTCCTCAACATCGGAAAGAGCAAAACTCGACAATTAACTGCAACAATTATTTTTTTATCAGAAGCCTGCATACAATGTTCCTCCAACATGAAAATAAGAAATATATGACGTAAAAACATAAACAATAAACTAGAAAATTATTTATTGGAATGAAAATAAAAATATAGAATGATATACCGGAAAGGAGTGCAAAGGATTCTGTGAGATGATGGCTGATCTGACAAGTATTTACGAGTAAAAGTATATCTAGAGCGATACAAACGATTCCAACGATATATAACATATATATATATATATAACGACTGGCGTTACCGGTTTCCTGAGCACGTTTAACATTTCTCTCGTTCATCGTTCTTCTACTGTATATGTATACGCACACACAAACACCAATACAATACATATGGATCCTTCTCACTCATACTTGTTGTATCCTCGCGCGCACGATGTGCGGCAATATGCTTGCGCGTAACGATATTCGCGCACGTGAGAGATGGCTTCCGATCGTGCCATTTACTGGAGTATCACGAACACGCAGAAAGGAATACCGCGACTTTATACACGTGGAAAAACCCTTGACTCACATCACGTCTATACTTCAGCATTTTTCTAGCCATTTCTTGATCATGTCCATTAATACTTACTGCTAACCACCGATCATCGTTTGCGTGACAGTTGATGATGAATTTTTTTTTATTTCGCATTTTTCATGCAGCAAAGTACGAATAATTCATAGTGTACTTTTTATATTCGTTATCTTTCTTCTTTCCTGATGTTCATGTGCCGCACTTGCACATGTGTACACGTGAATTAAATTGTCATATTTGTGTGATGGAAAAAAATTTGAACGGTAAAAAGAAAAAAAAAAAAAGAATTGTAATAAATATAATCGAGCAGATGTTTGTCATCGTCATAAATGTCAAATTTATCATTTGTAAATAATACAATCGCGTAGGTTATATGTATTCATGTTTTTCTAGTTCGTTGAACGGTCAATGAATATTTTTTCTCCTTTGATTTATTTGAATGCACACGATGAGTCAAGGGGACATAACATGAGAGAATTTTAACAGACAAACTAAAATGACAGTAATTCTCGCACTCTCTCTGTCGACGGTGGATAGTCGTTGAAGAGTTTATACAAAAGAAAATAACCACACTGTATGGTTCTATGGTTTTGTCGATGAGAAGCACTTTATCGGAAAGTTATCTTGAACCGCATGAAAACATATATACTAAAGGATTCTTTTAGAATCTTGAATATGTCACAGACGTACATACATTCACGTCTTGGGTTCTCAGAGTGAAACGAAAAAGGTAAATATATAACTGAAGAAATGTGATATACTCGCTTCTTTTTTTACTTTTCATTTTCTCTCAATCCTGTTTTCTTTTTATCCAAACGCTGACACACGCTCTGCTTTTTTTATTTTTTCTTTTTTTTTTCGCATAACACAAACTCATATACACAATCTTTATTTTACTTAAAGTGCCATGAACAAAAAACTTACCACTCACTCGATGAACAGCTTTCAAGTTACACCGCCGGTGTTTACGATCCAGAGAGGTTAACGTCTTTAGTAGACTGTGGTTGAAAAGTATATATAAATGCCACGTTTAATTTCTATTTTTTTTATTTTTCTTTTTGTTTTATCTCCTGCTTAACAATCCTTGTTATTCCAATTTTCACAATAGACAAAGTAAGATAACAAGAGTAAACAAAAATAAAAGAATATATCAATTCTTCACACCAAAGTAAGTCACACACTGGCACAAATTATAATATCATATCACTTTGTATCTAATATTATGTCGTCGTCACGTTTATCACACAATAAATCAACTTAATATTTTTACTCTACACTCTCTCTGTTTTTTTTTTCATTTACATCTCTTTTGTGTATACAGTGGAAAAGTAAATCAACTCACAAACACCTAAGTGAAGATTCACACACGAAATAAAAAGGCAAACGAAATTAAATAGAAATGCCAAATAACTCGCCCACTATTTGCAAATAAATTCGCCAAAATAGATACCACAATTCTACACCCCTGTTTATTCAAGTTGTCACGTGAAATTCAGATATAGTGTATTAAAAACAATACGTCTGACAAAACTTCGTTACAAAAACAAATGGAATAGTAAATTTTCCATGGGATGCCAACGAATTCCCAACGAGAGTTCAATATTTTTGTCAACTTCAACTAAACTGTGTCATTAAATGCGTATGCAAAATTGAATTGATCCTATTAAAGACACATTGACAAATATTACTGTGATTAATGAATTAAATTATCAATTTATTATGGATGACACACGAACAATTTCCGCAAATATTTTTATTACATTTACATATATATATAATTCAATAGAACGCATTAAGGGGACGAGTGCTCATAACTCGAATGAACCGCGCGCAACGGCACTCGCCTATAAACTGAACAGCCCGACACGACCTGAGGCCGGGACACGACTGGTTTCTGCCGAAGCATCCCCTCCATACAGACTCCCTCATTCGTGGATACCCCTCCCGTTACTGCTCCGTGTGCCACCAACTAAACCTTCGTACACACGTTTGGCTGCAAGGCTGTTTCACCCTGTCTCTATAGAGCACTGCGCTACTTGTTCGACGATCCTCTCGCACACTCTGCTCGCTCTTTTTCGCTCTTGATATTCTCGCAGTAGCAAAACACATCGGAGGGTCCACACGCTTCAGCTGTCTAGCTGCGACGCTGCACGCGTCATCGTCCTCGTCATTATCCCTATACTTTACTCATATATATATATTTGTGTGTGCGTCGTGAATACTACAATAACTATTGTTATACTTGAAATAGTATTGTGAAAATATTTTACACTAAATCAACCACTCGCCATTTAGATTTTTAATTATGTACAATCTACAATATTAAAAACAGTATTTTTTATTCTAAATAATATATAGCGATTTGAATTTGTTATTGAAGTAGCCATGTAAAATTTGAAGAATATTTTGTGAGTAATAGTATTTTATATGTGGTTACATGAAGTAAAAAAAATATATTTTCCATTTTCGACAATGAAAAAAATAAAAATGCTGTTTGATTGAAGTAATAATTGATCTTTTCCGGATAATGACTCACGGAGCTGATATGAAATACCGCAAAATAATGAACGAGTTATTGCGGTCTACATGTGGCTGATTGCAATAAATACAGTAGTCGGCAGCAAAAAAAAAAAAAAAATATAATATCAAATATCATATTGATCCAAAATTTTTTATAATATTTGCAATAATAAATTATTTCTTATTGCGATTATTACATAGTTATGGCGTTTGTGATTATTTTTACACAATAATAATTATTTTTCTCTGGCAAATGTTTTTATTTTTAATGAATTTAAAAGATCGGTATAAACGGATAATGTAAAATAATTGGTGTGACAAAAAAGATTTTAAAAATTGCCAAAGCAATGACGCTGATTTCAAAGTAACACTAGTACGTGTTATTTTATCAATGGTATTTTGTGTTACTGCTGCATTATTCAAATATAAAAGAAAAGAAGTGAATAACATGATATAATACAATATCAGTATTGTAAAAAAATGTGAAAGTGTCATTCTTTTTTACTAACTGATCAGTGTTGTATTTAATGAATTGTAATAGTGTTAAAATTGATGCCAATATTTTTAACAGCGACCATATTTTCTATGGTATATTAAGTACACCATTATATTCGTTCCTTCGTGTATTAGATATGCGGTACGTTGTACTTTTTTTTTATTCTGACTATCCCCTCCACTAGGCCCCGACAAATCAACCCCTTTACATCGGCACGTAGCACCCGGGGAGTAATACGAAGAAGTACAACCCCTTTTGTATATCCGTATATACATGAATGTGTGTTGAATTGAGCCTCTCTTGTGTCCCAGGGTGAGAAATTGTGGCTTCCGTCGATCTGTGAAAAGGCTAAATGGGATGTGAATTTAATGAAATTGGTACGATTCGTTTTTTCTGCTACGACACACGACGATGTGCGTCTGACTATGTGTGCGTTATACCGAAAGATTATACTCGATGCAGGTACATGCATATATATACAGGGTGTCCAAAAAGTCTCGAAAGGTCAAAAATCTCGCAAACTACGCATCGAATAAAAAAATAAAAAAACATGTGTCCAAAATTTTTAATAAAACTATTTTTTGTCACCACTTTTGATCCCTCTCCCCTCACCCAGTGGATGGGGCGTGTGGCAACTTTGAAATCTTGAATGAAAAGTGTGGTCGAGTCATATCTCATTTGAAGAGGCACAACATTACCTTTCTGAAGATACCCCCCACCCATTTGTAGGATTTTCGCCCAATGGTTAATGCAATAACGTCTTTATAAAATACAATTTTGCAATTGTGTTAAATATTTTTGTCGAAAACTACAAACTTAAATAAGAATTTTCTGGGAGCAAAAATACTCTCAAAATAATCGAAAAATACTGTTGAATTTTTTCAAATTTTTCAATAACATTCTTGCAAAATTTTGATTTTGTGACTTTTCGAAAAATCAAAACTGTATCAGACAAATTCGAAAAAGTTCGAGAGTAATCTTTGATCCATCTGAGAATATTTTTGTCCGAAGAAAGTTTTCATATACGTTTGTAGTTTTCGAGAAAAAAATTCTACAATATTACAAAATTGAATTTTGTGAAAACTTTATTGTGCTGACCATTCAACTGAAATCCAATAAATAGGGAAGCTTCGGGAAGGTAATTTTGTGTCCTTTCAAATGAGATATGACTCGACTGCAATTTTCGTTTTTAAGGTTTTAAAGTTGCCCTCCGCCCCGCCCGTCTCCGGATAGGAGATCAAAAGTGCTATCAAAAATAGTTTTTTTGAAAATATTGGTCACGCATTTTTTTTATTTTTTTATTCGATGCGTAGTTTATGAAATTTTCAACCGTTTCCAGACTTTTTGAACATGCTGTACAAGCTGCTTCTATAACACATATACACATATTGTTGCGGTGCATTTTCATTTATTTCCAAGCCGGTATCGAATTTTTATTAGTAAAACGATGCTTAATTAATTTTTCATTTTTTCATTTTTTTTTTTTGCTTTTCATCATAGTTCCTAAAATATCCAACGTGATGGTGTACAGATTCCTATCAGTTACATCCACCAAAGTATTTTATTATATAATCTACTTGATTTCTAAAAATTTTACATAATTTTATTTTGTTATCTAGACAAAATTTTTATATTAATATTTAAAATCACGAATATTCATTGATATTATATTTTTTTCAATTGCCATAAGAGTCACACCAAATCCATATAAAAAGTTCACAATACAACCTCTGATTAGTTATTCACACTTAAAGAAACATCTTCCTTGTACTTATTAACATGTTATAATATGTTTAATGAGTTGATTAATAATAAATTAACAATGTATGTGTCGGATAAAGAAAGTACATTATGTGCCTTTAAATATCAAGAATAATATCACAAAAAAATAAATACTGTGTGGATATCACTCCCTGAAGAGTAATTCAGTAAGATCACAAGATTTATCACGATTTGCCCCCCCCCCC